>JAJJMB010003267.1:3600434-3654515 GCA_023531105.1 Papaver atlanticum | reverse complement strand
TCAACACTCACTACTGTGTTGCCAGGCATACTGCCTCAACACATCCTTCCTCTTAATGTTGAGACATGCAAACTCCTCAACACTCACTATTGTGTTGTCAGGCATACTGCCTCAACACGTTTTCCTCTTAGTGTTGGGACGTACAAATTCCTCAACAGTCACTACTGTGTTGTCAGGCATACTGCCTCAACACATCCTCCTCTTAGTGTTGAGACGTGCAAATTCCTCAACACTCACTACTATGTTGCCAGGCATACTGCCTCAACACATCCTTCCTCTTAGTGTTGGTACGTGCAAATTCCTCAACACTCACTATTGTGTTGTCAGGCATACTGCCTCAACAAGATTTCCTCTTAGTGTTGTGACGTCCAAATTCCTCAACACTCACTACTGTGTTGCCAGGCATACTGCCTCAACACATCCTTCTTCTTAGTGTTGAGATGTGCAAATTCCTCAATACTCACTATTGTGTTGTCAGGCATACTGCCTCAACACGTTGTCCTCTTAGTGTTGGGACGTACAAATTCCTCAACACTCACTATTGTGTTGTCAGGCATACTGCCTCAACACGATTTCCTCTTAGTGTTGAGACGTGCAAATTTCTCAACACTCACTACTGTGTTGCCAGGTATACTGCCTTAACACATCCTTCCTCTTAGTGTTGAGACGTGCAAATTCCTCAACACTCACTATTGTGTTGTCAGGCATACTGCCTCAACATGTTTTCCTCTTAGTGTTGGGACGTACAAATTCCTCAACACTCACTACTGTGTTGTTAGGCATACTGCCTCAAAATATCCTCACCTTAGTGTTGATATGAAGCAATTCCTCAACACTCACTACTGTATTGTCAGGCATCACTGCCTCAACACATCTTAGTGTTGAGACGCGCAATCTTCTCATCACTCACTCATGTTGTCAGGCGTCACTACCTCAACACATCATAGTGCTGGCTCCACAACCTCAACACTCATCTTTGTATTCAAGGCTCAACTGCCTTAGCACTCATCAGTTGAGGCTCCACTACTTCAATACATCATTTTAGTGTTCTCATCATCAACGTACTAGAAGGGTGATTTCTACTTGCATCGACGTTTCATTAAACGTGTTCTGCTTAAAGGCCAAGCCGACCTCTCTCTATTGGTAACGTCTGTTTACTCTTCTCATGAATTTTATATTCATTTATCACCATCTAGTGCTTACCCAGCAACAATGTCACTATTACGTGCTAAGCAGGGGACTTAATGTTGATGGTGGTTTTTAGTTCAGGGCTAAAGATTGTAAAACCCTGTATTTAATGTACCGTCATTATGCAAAGAGACGGAGCCATTTGAAGTAATGAGTTCCCAGCCTTTTTACTTACGCATATATTGAGCAATTCAATATATTTACATGAACTTTATCCAGAATGGTGCATGTAGCAACAATCCCAAATATTCTGTAAATTTCAACATCCCGCCTGTATTATTCATTAATGCAAGGCTCATTGAATACTTTCCTGTGCTATGTTCCCCGGCTGAACCCTTAATATTGATATGACATGACAATTAGTGTTCACTCGCAGCTGAGTAGTATCAATTTCCCGGAGTATCAAGATTAAGGTCTGCATGAAAGTACTCAGTCAGAAAGCATGCTGCTCTCTGACAATAAAATTTAAAGAACTCTGTGTCAACATACAGAACTCACCGAATTTAATCAATTTTGTGATAATTCACAAGATTAAAATATTAACCTAATTAATTTGCAGAAATTAGGTTTTTTGCGCCTGCACAATATCTCGGACCCTGCTGGTCGAAACTAAACTTAGGCAAGCTAGGCAATTGATCCGCCATGGACTAGTAGGAGCAAAGTCCTACCAAAAATCAAAAACACAAGAAATAAAAGAGGAGCTGCGGAAAATAGGAGCAGCAATAAGAGGAGGCGTGGCCACATCACATGGCCGGCCAGTTCACCCTAGCGGGCGCCACCTGCAGATGGCCACGCCCCCATGCTACTCTTGTTGGCCCTCTTTCCCATCGACCAATCAGGTCGCTCTAAATGCGCCGCACGCACTTGGAGTGTGGCCGGTCCCATGCTGCTTGCCGGCCCTTTCTCCCATCAACCAATCAAATCGCTCAAAACCCGCCACACACACTTTTAATAAAGATTGGAAGTTGGTGGGTCGATGCGCCTAATTCCATTAGGAATCTAATCTAGACGGCCCAAGCCAGTCTCTAAAAAACAATCACGGTCTTAAGATTTGGCCACTTGATTTATTAAGTTTAGCCGCTCCCCAACGCGCCCAAATAGGCATCGCCATGCCACCACAAACAGCGTGCCAACACCATTGCTGCATTCTGCGCCCAAGTATTGGGATCGTCTACAAACCATCCAAAACCGCGCCTGGTAATCATCACAGGCGCCATGCCAATTGGCTAGCCAACCTGCCAAATCGCGCCAGTATGCAAATCTGAAGGCCATGCCATTCCGCGGCAGCAATATGCTAATGGCTTTGGTCAAACCAGAGGGAAACCCTATTTTTATAGTCATGGCCCAATTATGCCACTCTGAGCCCACAACATGCCACAAGCCATGTGGGACCAAGGATACCCTAAAGAATGGCGCCCGTGCCATATTATGATTACCCATGATCGTCCATGGTCATGCCCACGTTATGGCCTTGCCATGGTATCTTTGATCAAAACGGCCAAGGCAATATTTGTCAAGATGCCGCCGTGCCACGTCACCTAGTCGTGCACGCCACTTAGGGTTTTGATATGCCAAACCCTAATTTGGCCAGGGTCATTACGCTGCCCCATGCCAAATAGCATCACCTAGGCATTAATTTCGATGTGGAAACTAGAGTTAATATCATTAAGCTTTATTTGGATCCAACACCAATATGCCAAGATGTAGCAGGTGCCACTTTGACCGCTACGTCATTGGCGGGCGCCACCTTGCCATTACGCCATTGGCAGGCATTACCTTGCCACTTAGCCATTAACAGGCGCCACATTGCCATTGTGCCACTAACAGGCGCCACAATTTCATTGTGCCACTAACAGGCGCCACATTGCCACTGTGCAGACGCCACTATGCCATTTTGCTGCCTAGCTTGCGTGCGACTGGTCAGAATAACTAGGTCTTGCACATTAGAACCACTCAGAAACTTGTTACACATTTTTCCACGAAACACTCGAGACATCAAACATGTCACAAACTGGGGGATACTCATCGGGGTATTGATCTGGCAGTTTACAACGTGCGGCGTGCAATGCCCCATTACAAGAAAGTGTCAGGAAAGAGCGGACGGTTAAATAGCAGTAAGAGGATAGTGGGTGTAAGGCTGACCAGTTTCCCCTCATAATGGGAACGTGATGGTAAACCGCTTCTACACAACCCCACTTCTCCACTACTTAACTGTCACCACTTCCTACGAGATCAAGGGTGCTCAATGACTTGTATAAATAGGTTTTCAACCTATTTCAACCAAGAACACAGTTTTTGTTATCAACACAAGTATCCAAAAAAAAAACAACCAAGAACTGATAGCTTACATTCCGCAAGCCAGTTCCATATTATGATACAAGTCATAAAATAGCCACACCTTCAGAGTTAACCATTCTGATCTCAACACCTTCTTCTCTTCCCTCCCTAAGATCAACCCTTCTCCTTCACTTTGTGACCGAAGCAAGACTGGAACGGTCATTTCTTGGTTTAGGCCAGGATTGTATCTAAAGTACTCACGTGCAGTGCATTTGTTTAAGGATTGAATTCATTTCTCATCAATACACCCAAATTTACCAAAACCAGCAGAATCAGTTTTTACCCCAAAACACTAGCAATCACAGAATTAATAAGAACCACTCTATCTTGAAAAAAAAAAAAGCAATTTACCCTTCCAAACAGCAAGTTGGTTCTTAATTTTTTCAACCACGTTGCTAATATGACGATATCGCACTGCACCAAGCATAATTTTAACTCCCAAGTAACGATCCAGAAGAGTAGCAACACTCATACCCGTTAAGTCCACAATATCTTGTCTTCTACCAAGAGTTCCACCACCATAATAAATCTTGCTCTTTTGTCGACAAACAGTTTTCCCCGAAGCACGTTGATACATGCCTAACAAGTTTATTAGATTTTGTATGCTCTTCATGTTTCCCTTGCAAAAAATCATAATATCATTAGCAAAAAATAGATGAGTAGGCGAAATACCTTTTTTCGAAAGCATCGGAGTCATCTTTTTTCACTGAAAAGTATAGAAATATTTCTACTAAGCACATCCTCAATCAAGACAAAGATCAAGGGGGATAAAGGATCTCCTTGGCGTAACCCTCTATTAATCTTAAAGAAACCTTCCAGACTACCATTAAGAAGAATCGAAATACGGGCAGATTGGAGAATAGTCAAAATCCAAGCACACCAATCCTCAGAAAAACCATATTGACGAAAAACTTCAAGAAAAAAGTGCCAACTAACCGTGTCAAAAGCTTGAGAAATATCAAGTTTAAGCCTTGCCATCCTTGCGCTTAACTTTAAGTTCATTCACCATTTCAGAAGCCACACTAATATTTTCATGAATGTTCCTACCTTTCATAAAGGCAACCTGCTCTTCCAAAACTAAATTTTCCAAAACTCCTCCCAGCTTGGTAGCAAGAATCTTAGTAAAGATCTTAAAGAAAAAAAATTACTAAGACCTATTGGACGAAAATTACAGAGAGTATTACCACCTCTGACTTTAGCAAGACGAATTATCAAACTAGAGTTAGGCCCATGAGGAATAATTTTCCGCTGCCAACAGAAGAAAATTGCACCCAATAAATCATGACGGATAATTTCCCAACATTGTCTATAAAAACAACCCGAGAAACCATCCGGACCTGGAGCACTATCAGCTCCAAGATCAAAAACAACAGTTTTAATTTTTTTGCTCCGATGGATTCATGTCCATACGCTGGCAATCCTCCACGGAAATTTTCTCATGTTCATAGTAAAAATGACGTTCATCAATAGGCAATTCAATACCATTAAATTTATCTTCAAAAAAATGCACAACATGATCTCTAAGTTGATCATAATCAGAGATTGTATTCTCACCTTCATCAACCAATTCAGAGATAGTATTGTGACTCTTACGAGTCTGAATATTAGCATGAAAAAAATAAGAGTTACTCGCACCTTCAATAAGCCATTTGTTACGGGATTTTTGTTTAAGAATGATGGCCTCTGGTGACGAATATCCTGCACACAAACTGAAGCTTCTTTAGCAGCATTCAACTTTATCGCGTCTGATGGGTCTTCATCTGAGATACGAAGAGCAGTTTCCAATCTAAGCTTTGCTTGTTTCAGACGCAC
The DNA here is from genome assembly GCA_023531105.1 of Papaver atlanticum. Taxonomy (NCBI): domain Eukaryota; kingdom Viridiplantae; phylum Streptophyta; class Magnoliopsida; order Ranunculales; family Papaveraceae; genus Papaver; species Papaver atlanticum. The sequence continues at coordinate 3,649,178 of JAJJMB010003267.1, read as the reverse complement.
ATTCACATTTCCAAAAACCGTTTGGTTCCAAACCTTCATTGCCTCTTTGAGTCTTTTCAACTTAAAAGGAAAAATATAAGTCGGGTAACCAGAAACAGGAGCATTCCAACTGTCCTCCACCATTCTCATAAAATCAGGATGTGTGAACCACATTTTCTGAATTCGAAACGGAGCACGGCAAGGTCTTGTATTCACAAAAGGGTAGCCAATAAGAGGGGAATGGTCGGAAACTTCCCTTGGAAGAGCTTTACACCACCAATTCGCAAACTTAGCAAACCAGGCTTCATTGATAACAGCAAGGTCCAGTTTACAAAGAATTCTATGATTGCCAGATTGCTCATTAGTCCATGTGAAATTACTGCCCAGAGAATCAGCCTCAAAGAGATTGTTATCCTCCATCCAATCACTAAACTCATTAATCACTAATGTTCTTGGTTTTCGACCTCCCTTTTTTTCCTCATTGCGTAAAACACAATTAAAGTCTCCCATGACTAACCAAGGAGCATTAATATTAACCATGTTCAATTGCTCCCAAAGATTTCTACTCGTCACTTGCAAGGAACTTGCATGGACAAAAGATATTAAAACATCCTCCAGCTCAATCGTAATAGCCTGGCGACTAGAATTCACAATAACTGGATTACTTACAGCTTCAGACCAAAAGATCCAAATATTGCCTTTGTTTCTACCAATAGAGTTATGGATGACTTCTTTCTTGTAACCTGCAACACATAGATTCTGAATGAAACGAAAAGTGCAATGTACTTTAGGCTCCGCCAAAAAAAAAACTACAGGCTTGAACTCATTAATAAGTTCTTTTAGTTTGCACTGTTCTTCTGGTCGTGCAACCCCATTAATATTCCAAAACATGACCCGCATTAAGAAACACGAGTTGGGGAATTGTTTTTTAGCTTAGGACTCCCAGGTTTTGCAGAAGAAGACTTACTGATGCGCGGTGAACTTCCTTTTATAACACGACTTCCAAGTTCATTATTTTCTAACTCCGAGTCTGACAAGGAATGGGTGAGAGACTTGGATTCAGAAGTATCGTTAGAATTATTGCCAGTACTCCTAAAAGTACTAAAGCGTTGATGCAAAGCTCTCAACCTTGCAGTACTAGCCTCTTGATCTGCCAGAAACTTTTCTTGCTTCTTTGCTTCAACATCCTCAATAAAAGCAGTATCCTCATTATCACTAGCCGTAACTAAGTTCAAAATATTAAACTTATTGTTATTTAAAACAGTCTCCCGGCTAGTAAATCATCACACAACGGAGTAGAAGATGTCAGCAACAGACTTATCAATACTCTGAAGTTTAGTTCTATCCAATTCAACTTCATTTCTTGACTTAGTAACCCTAGGCTCAGTTTCACCCACTGAAGCTTGGTTTACTAAAACTGAAGTCACAACAGGTGCAGCTGTGTGAACAACAGCTTCAGACTGCGCAGTAGCATCATTCAACTGCTGAGTATTCACCAACTCAGTAGTATTCCCCGTCTCTGAACCAGCAACATTATTATGAAAAGTGCGATTACCCTTCTTCCTGTTTTTAACAACTTTCCAATCCATACCTGGTGAATTATCATTACGCATCCTAGGTAATTGATCAACCACAGCGAGTTGGTTTCCTTTTGGAGCAGTTTTGGTAGCCGGTTTCTTTCTGCATTCCTCCAAGTTATGACCAATAATATTGTACTTCGAGCAGAACTTAAGAAGCTTACGAATATCAATATACTGCCAAAATTCCTTTCCTCCTGCCTTAAGAGAAATCCTTTCTGGAATATGTTTCGAGAAATCAATATCAACTAGTACAGACGCGAAATATCCATACTCTAATCTTAGAGTTCTTTCGTCGACTACAATAGGAGTACCAAAACTTTTAGCCATATATAAAAGAGATTTTTTAGTCCAAAGCTCCATTGGAAGTTCAGGAAACATAACCCAAACCGCTGCATGTGAAGTATGTTGTTTATTTGGATTGAAACTAGGATACCAATCATGTAGATGAAGAACTTGATTATAACTATAGGTTTTGGACCATCACGAATCCTCTTCTTTTCTTCAGCTGATGAAAGCATAATAATGAAAAAAACCCTTACTCATTGGAAGAAACTTAACGTCTTGTTCAAGTTTCCATTGTTCCATTAGGGTTTTCTTAACCTCCGGGAACTTTAGCCCTGTGAAATCCAATCTTGCTATAAAACTGTGTTGGAAAGGTTTGCAACCTTCCTGAAAAAATTCTAACGGGATCTCAACAGCAGGTTCACCCTCTTTTAAAATAGGGTCTGGTAGGGAAGAAAGATCTATAATCGTAGGAACTAGGGTTTTCTCCTTTGATAACTTCAGCAAACGAACCAGTGTTATTTTTGATAGCACCAGATGATGCAGCACCAGTAGATGAAGATCCAATCATCTTGTAATCCGTGGATTAAACAAGATAATCAAATCAGATCAAAAAAATTGAAAAAACGCCAAGAGGGAAAAATCACATATTTTCTCTCTCCTCCGTGAACCTGCGGAAGGATCATTGTCCTGTCTTAGTACTACTCTAAAAATTATAATACTCTTTTCCCTTTCTTGTCTTAAGAATTGTGCAAACTTGAACTAGGTCAATTAATAGTGGGATGGAGGGAATAGTTTTTTGTTTGACCTTGTGATCTCAAGAACAAAAAAAAAAGTTATGAGAAAATCTCATCTAAACATAATCTTAAAATGCATTTCTTCTTTTACTTCACTTGTAGGCCCAATTAGGCCCAACAACCAACAAAAACCAAATAAAAGTGGGTCCTTGAATACTAATAATAGTTTACTCCGGTAGCATCTTTAGAGTTAATTTCATTAATTTCTAGATAATAATTCAATTAATAAATACAAATTGAAAAGAAAAAAAGAAGAGAAATACATGGTAAAATTCAAGAAAACTAACGAAAACTAGCATGAATTCGACATTACAGATATGCAAATTAAGCACTTATCAATTTTTCAGATGAATTGACGCATTTTCGGTAATAAATTAGATGATATATTAATTTAAAATATTTTAGTAATAGTTTTTCCCATGCCTATTGACCAAAATGCCGTAGTAGAAATGAATACTACAGTGATTTTATTTCATTTCTCTTTCCTCTCTTTTCATCTTCTCCCTTAAAAAAAACTAGCCCTCATTTATCTCTTGCTCAGATCTGGTCCATAAAGCAAGATTTCTTTTCTTTATAAATTTTAATTGAATAAAAGTACTTTTCTTTTGTTTTAGATGTCTATTGACATATTTCTTCGCTATTTGGAGCGATTTTTCTTCGCCATTTTGGGTGGATTTCTCTTCGCTTTGAGGGCGATTTATTCAAACCTTGATCGTTGGTTCGTGACTAGCTATTTTCGATTTAAGAACATCGACTATTCAACACGGTATTGCTTTGAATCCATATTCAACCCGAGGGATTTAGGGCATCCGAGTTCGTTTGGATCTACAAGATTTTGAGCAAATTACTCCTTTCTTCTAGGAGCATCTCTTATTGAAGAAGAAGAAAATCAAATTAAATGGTCGGAATCGATTCCGGATTATACCATCATCTTTCCCTATTACATATACAAAAATTGGATATCTTTGCAGTTTATGGCTCTTTCTCTTCGCGATTTACTTGTAATTGATATCTTCAAATGTATTAGGGTTTTGATTATCTTGTACTTTGATGTTTTTGTTATTTTTGTAAGCGATCGTGTAATCACGATTTTGATTTGAATAAATTGAAATTTGTTGATTGACCAAAAAAAAAATTGATGCTATACTAAATATGCTAGCATTCCATTTCATTGTTAAAGATATAACCGCATTTTAATATTCCTTTGAAAGTTAATTTATGTTTTGTTTTCAGAAAATAACATATGCATGCATGCAAAGGTAATGAAAGACCCGTAACCTTGTGCAGTGCGCGGGTGTGCTGATGTGATTTCAACTTTGTTGTAGTAATAGGTTCGTAAGACTTGTGAAAGCAATTGATTTTAGACTTATTTAAACTAAAAATAGAGAAAACTTAATTCCAAATTTGATTTCAAGATTGAAAATAACCAAGACACTAGATTCCACTATTACACATGAATGAATGATGGTAAAAATTCCAAAACTCTAATTATTTTTAAAATCTCTTTTTCTTTATTCACAAATGATCAAGCATATTCTCAAACATTAATTGTATCCCTTAAGCATAGATTATCTAACCAAAGTATAACCTATCTAATTGAATCACAACTAATTAGGAAAAATTATGCAAACAATTAAAACTCTACAAAGTAGTGATTGAGTGAATTATAAAATACAAATTAGAGAAAAATAGAATAGTTACCAATTATTCATGCATAAATAGCTTCCTCCGTAACTTGGTTATGCGAGAATTAGCTCATCATCATGGAAACACGCTCAAAATTCATCTTTATTGCTTAAAAATGGTGTTCACAATAATGAAATAGGAGAAAAACAATAAAACCGGGTTTGTAACAGTTTTATTTGTTACAAACCGAGCTGTTACAGAGAACGATAAGAATGAAGTGTTGTTGTCACTGTAGCAATACGACCCACAAGCAATTGTCGTTGTCACTGTTGGAAAACGACGGTTCTGCGTGCGTCTTATGTTCTTCGTGTTCTTCACAGCAGCAGAAAATGAAGTTTTTCTTCCACTTGATTTCTAGACTCTCTGGTTCTTCCTATCCTCTCCCTAAACTCTCTCCTCCTTCCTATACATCTCAGAAGCTATTTATAACCCAGAAGCACCTCTAAATCTTTCCAATTACTCCTCAAAATCTTCACAGTAAAGGAAAATTATTCTCGGGAATAATTTCCTATTTCTTTCTCTGCATTCGCTAAATTGCTTTTGTCATACTCTCTGCATGCATCTCTGAGCTGTTATTCCTTCCAAGATAAAGCAAAAACTCTAGCAGAGAAGATATCCTCCCTCTTTGATCCACAAACTTTCCAATTCTAGCTCACAATGAACCCGAGATAAAAATCTTTCCCTGTTTGATGAGATTCTGTGATTTAATCGAAATGAATGCACTTACCACCCCTGTTGTGATTTAACAGGCTGGTACATATCCGAAGCAAGATGAAAATCCGACTAAATCTTCCTCAAAATATCAAAACACAATGTACGCAGGAACTGGAAATTTGAACCCAGAATTCCCGCCAAAATTTTCTCTATTCGTGAAGAAGAAGGGTGTCCCCCTAACCAAACCGGGGTGCGAATAGCAGGTGCCCAACTGAGGTGCCCCTTATCCAAACTGAGAGTCCGAATAACAAATGTCCCTTGGGTGCCTTTAGACCTTTTTTGGGGTGTTTTCAACACTTTTTCGGGATTCCTCCGGTGTATTTCTGGGGTGCTTCCGGTGCATTTCTGGGGTGCCTTTAGTACTCTATCCTGGGGTGTAAAACACCACTTTTCGAGCCAATTTTTGCCGCAAGAGCTTATCCCTAGAAAAGACTTAAAACAACTTTATTAGAAATAAAATGAGTCCTAGATAATGTAGTTATGGGTGAAAATGCGTCACACTTACGTGCTTATCATGTGCCAAGGTAATCAAAGACCTATTATACCTATGTCTCATGATATAAAACTGTGGAACGCATGATATTACCAACCAATAGCAGAATCAAAATTAATATGTGTGTTTAGAAGCATTCATCCAAATTTAACTTTAATTTTGAGCTTTAATAAACGAGAAAATTTTATGAATACTACTCATATTCATAATCCTTCAAAAATAACCTTAGAGTATCTGTGACAGGAAAATTTATGGCCACCGAGGATAAATTTATAAATTTATGGTCACGAAGGATATATGCAAGTTTTACCAAAAAATATTCTCCAACGGACATGCATGTAAATAAAGAATGTGAAGATGGCTTGCTTAAGGGTTGACAATACATCCTCTATGTGATTCTCTAGTTTTAGAGGATCTCGTAAAGGATATGAATAATCTTATGAACCACTTCTCCTACTTTTGTTATTCAAAAAGCGCCGAAAAAGTATTTATCTTGGGTAAAAAAGATATTTTCAAAAAAAAAAATTCTAAGTTAATCTAAGATACAAGTAATTAAAGTTATTGAACCAATAACATATGGTATTGAAGTTGTTAACTGGATTTCTAAAACACCAAAATGTACTTATGGAAAATCTTTGTAGAGGGCAATTACGAAATACAACTCATAAAGCATGTGAGATTTAAAGTGAACAGAAGAACTAAAGTATGTCTCTGGAGTCTGGACTGATAACTGGATTTCTGATTTGCATATTAAAGTTTGTTTTCCCAATCTTTATGCAGCTTCAAGAGCTAAACTTTTTCTGTGGTTGAGTTGGCTGTTTCTACAGGGATGGTATTACTTGAATCTGAAAATTCCCGGAAGATTGAACTCTGCTGCTTAAGATTACTGGTTATTCTTAACCATGATCTTGGTTCTGTCAGTTTTAGTAATAACACGGAGGATGAGATTCAATAGGCTTTGATTTCAAATATTTTTATTAATGTCAAATCTATGTATGATTCCTTAACTTCTGATGATAAAGCTCATATCACAAGTATTATATTTCTTTTCATATGGAAACATAGATATCCACCCAAAATTGGGCTTATTGCATACGAGAGATTGCCTACCAGAGACATGCTAAGAAAAAGGGGTGTTGAGCTTCTTGATACATGTTTGTTTCCTTATAACTTTGAATATGTTGTTTGTGAGGAATTTTACAGTCAGGGAACTCACATTATAGCTATGTAAGGAAGAAGGTATGCAGGTAAAGCGAAATGCAAGTCCTTGAGAAAATCACGGATTCATAACTAGTTAGTAGTTACGTACGAATCTTAAATCTTATCATATTTCCATGATTAATCATTTTCTGTTACTTTTTTTCCTTTAATCTGATTTTAATCACTATGCATTTTCATATAATAAACTTATGATTGTTTGGATGTTGTGGAATCATCCTGAGAATATCGTTATAGTACCCATCAAAACAGTTTATGATATTTAGGTTTGCTACAAGTTTTTCTCTTTTCGAATCTTTTGTTTATCTTTTCTGTTAAAACTAATCTTCACCTATGAGTAGGTAATCTTTTCCTGTGAAGGTGTATCCAAGATAATCATTTGTGGTATCCAGTGGTGGAATTTTCAGAATGGTCTCTTCTGAAAAAAGAACAGTGGTGTGGAAAGCAGTGGTGCAAGTCATCCTCATGTCCCTTCAGGCATTAGTATAAGCCAATATGTTGATCTTCCTGATCATCATAAAACCTCATCCAAGATCCAGTTTTTTCAAAAAAATCAAAATTGTCAATTCCCTCCTAAAACTCAGCCTTCAAAAGTCAGTCAAAGTAAAAAGTCCCCATATTTTGCGTCAATCAGTTATAAAAAAAAAAAACCCTTATTTCCTTACTCAACTTCATTTCAAAAAATCAAGCATAATTTGTGGCATCCTCTTATATTTTTAGGAAAATTTTGTTACGTCATAAAAAAAAATCATTCAAATATTTTTTTAGCCTGGATAACAATATATCTTTTTGTTCAAGATATTTAGGAGATATACATTATGATAGCCGGATATTTTATCCAGCCTTGAAGATTTCTTGGAGTAATATATATGCACATCCATCAACCAAAGAAAATACCAAAACCTATTATACTCCTATAATATCCTCCATCTCAGAGCTTGAGATTCAAAAACACAAAACAATGGCTTCCAGCTCAAATAGTCAAGCAAACAAAATTAACCTTCAGTCAAGGAAACTAAGGAATGCATCCTTGGAGATACCAAAAGAGAGACGAAGTGATGTAGGTTCCTTTTCTACCATCAATGAAGCTGCGGAAGAATGGCCACATGCAATCTTAGGAAAGCTTATGTGGAAGGACAAGATTCCAATGAGAATAATTAAAAAAGAAATTAACTCTCTGTGGAGAAAGTACAGAAACAAAAAGATACGTATTATGGGTCATAACCTAATGCTGGTAAGGTTAAATAATGAGGCATAGCAAGATGAAGTTATAAACGATGTCCCATGGATAATTGGAGAAGCGTTATTCGCAGTCAAAATGTTTGTAGCTGGCACACCGGCTAGAGACTATGATTTTACACATCAAGTATTTACTGTCCAATTCAAGTATCTCAAACTTGAACATCTGAATGTCAGTGTTATTGATGAAGCTATTGGTTTCATGGGAAATAAGATTGTAACTGAGCCAAAAAACCGCAGACCAAGATATGGAAATACTGTAAAATCTAGAATAGAAATGGATCTTAAAAAGCCGTTACATCGTGGTGGCTGGTGGAAGACTCTAGGAGAGGAGGATGTCTGGATTCATTATCATTGGGAACTACAACCTAAGAAAATCTGTGATAAATGTTGGGTAATTAATCACCAAGATCAAAAGTGTACGTAATGGAATTGGTTACTATATCTAGATAGCCTAACAACAGCAGAATATGTAGAAATCTTACAAAATGAAAGGGATGTTTATGAATGCAATGATGAAAGAAGAATGTCTCCTTCAATGGCGCAAGAATTAGCTGTACAGTTAGCTGAAGCTAGAGAAAATGAAGAACATAGAAAATCCAAGAGAATGAGGAACTCAACCCTCAATCAAGAACCTTCCATGAACCCACACAACATTCATGTCAATCCACAAAATAGTTTGGGAACATAAGCAACTACTAGTATGAACAATATAGCAGCTCAAGAGATGACTTTTAACAATCCAGAGGAAATGTATTCTGAATCCACAAATGGTTATCAAGGAGACACATCTCAGGTATATTCTACTTTCCTCTTTTCAAAAGATTTTAATAAACATTTTGTTTTTAGTATTTGGTTTTCTTTTAGTTTTTCCTTGACGGTAAAAATGAAAGTAATTGCTTGGAACGGTAATGGTTTTGCAAATAAAAATACTATGAACTATATCTCTGATTTGAATAGATTTCTTAGTCCAGACATTATATTTTTGCAAGAAACAAAAATTAGTAGTGACAAAATCCTTAGGTTCATAAGACCTTTAAACTTCCCAACCTCTTTCTATGTTCCTTATATGGGGAGATCGAGAGGAATTTTCCTTTTGTGGAAATATGGCTTTAATCTAGATATTATATTTCACGATCGAAATATGATATATTGCTTAGTGCATAGTGATCCTTCTAAACCAAGGTGGCTGCTATCTTGTGTTTATGGATCCCCATACCCACAGGAAATGAGCGAACAATAGAACTTCATAAGTGATATTTGCATGAACTATGATATTAATGCCCCATGGATTCTTATTGGTGACTTAAATATCACCTTGCATGAAGATGAAAGAGTTAATAATAGTGGATCCTCCTCTTTCTCTTCTAGAGCTAGTCACATTATTAATGAGGTTGGTTTAAGTAACTTAGGTTATCATGGAAACCCATTCACATGGACTAGCAATAAACATGGTACAAGGAAAATAAAATCAAGATTAGATAGGGCCTTAATGAACTCTGATTGGTTAATAACTTTTCCTGATTCATGTTTGAAACATTTGCCTTTCTTATCCTCTGATCATTGTCCTATATTGTTAGATTTGTCTCCTAACGATGTTTGTAGTGCAAAAAACTGGAAGTTTTTCGAATGCTGGTTAAGAGATGCTAGATGCAAATCTCAAATACAATTGTTTTGGTCTAAACATCATAGAGGATCAGCTGGCTATGTTCTCGACAAAAAACTATCGGAAACAAGAAGAGATTTATCACTCTAGAACAAAACCATATTTGGAAATATACAATACAAGCTCAAAAAACTTCAACAACAGTTAAGTGTGCTTCAACAACCAGACTCAAGTTGCTCGGACAACACAAAAGCAGTACAAGAAGTTGAAAAGGAAATTGAAGAATGACATCAGCGTGAATAAGTTTTCTACAAGAAGAAATCTAATTAAAGACGTATTCTTCCATGAAGTATATCAAAATACAAAGCATTTTCATCTCCAAGCCAATAGAAGAAGGTCGATAAACAGAATTGAGACTCCCAAGAAGCAAGATGGTACATGGTGCAGTGGTAAAGACCAACTTGAATCTTTATTAGCTAACCATTTCAAGGAGATAATGACTACATCTAATCCAGACACAAATGAGGAGTTGTTCAATCTTTTACCTCCTTGTATCACTAAAGAAGATAATGATTTTCTCACCTGAATGCCTAATGAGGAAGAAATTCACAGCACTCTGAAGCAGATGCAGCCTTGGAAAGCACCGGGACCGGATGGTTTTCTACCGGGTTTCTTTCAAACAAACTGGAGTACGATAAAAGATGATGTCATCAATATGATACAGATTTTTTTCCGTACCGGTGGATTGCTGAAAAAGATAAATAGAAAAAATCTTTATCTCATACCTAAATGTGAGCTTCCACAAACCCATGGAGATTATCGTCCAATAACTTTATGTAATTCTGCATACAAGCTTATTTCGAAGATTTTAGCAAATCGTCTAAAGTTGCAGTTAGAAAAAATCATTTCCCCCATGCAAGCAGCATACGTGCCTGGCAGACAAATTGGAGATAATATCACATTAGTTCATGAACTCGTTCACTGTATGAAGAGAAAGAAAACAAAGAAAGGATATATGACACTTAAACTCGACATGTCCAAAGCATTTGATCGAGTCGAGTGGTATTTTCCTGACAAAGTTATGAAGCAACTGGGGTTTAACAATAAATGGTGTGGTCTTATTCAGGAATGTGTGAGCACTACTGAGATTCAAATACTTCTAAATGACTCTCCGGGAAAAGCATTCAAGCCAACAAGAGGAATACGACAGGGTGATCCAATTTCACCGTATTTATTCCTTCTCACCATGAAAATCTTTACTCGTCCACTGGCCAAAGCTGAAATAGATGGAAAGATACAAGGAATTAAGATATCAAGGAAATCCCCTCAGGTCACTTATTTGCTTTTCGCAGATGATTGTCTTGTTTTTGCCAAGGCTGACATACACAATGTTACTAATCTACTTCAAGTGATTAAGTCTTTCAGGAATATGTTAGGACAACAGATAAACTTTAAAAAATATGCAGTCTTCTTCTCAAAACAGATGCATCGAAGGCATTGCAGAATCCTACTTAGAAGTTTGAAGATGAAGGAAATGAGCCTAGAATAAAAATATTTGGGAATCCCATTATTTCTCAACAGGAAAAAAACTACTTTTTTTCTAGTTTAGTTGTTAACACAAAGAACATGCTAACTAGATGAAGAGGAAAGTTCATTAATCAGTCATGAAGATCCATATTAGTGAAGCATGTTCTTAATGCTATGCCATCACATCACATGGGTATCTTCAAAGTACCAGATGCTATTATAAAGGAATTGGACAACATACAAAGGAATTTTTGGTAGGGGAAACATGATTTAAGAGGTTTTTTTCTTACTGTATGGCCAGCTATCAACAAGCATAAACTGGATGGTGGCATGGGTTTTAGAGATTTAAAATGCTTCAACAAAGTTCTACTGGCTAAGGATGCTTGGAGATTATTGAAGAATGAAGATAAACTGCGGGCTAAGGCCTTAAAAGAAAGATATTTTCCAACCACTTCAGGTCTTCATGCAAAGAAAAAAAAAACGGATTCAACTTGGGCCTGACAAAGTATCCAAGGAAGTATGCAGTTCATCTTCAATTACAGTCTTTGGCTTGTTAGTAATGGAAGAATAATGTCTATGTGGTCTGAGAATTGGGTTCAAGGTACACAACCACATCCTATTCCAGCTGTGGATTTGGAAGTTTCAAACACTTATAATAAAGTTGCATACTTGATTGATTAAGATACCAAGACATGGAAGGTGCATGTGATTCAAGAATTATTCACTCAGGAGGATGCTGTCAAGAATCATGCAAATGACAATACCATAAAGAGGAGAAGATAAACTTATATGGACATTGACAAGAAGTGGAGACTTTACAGTAAAGTCAGCTTACACAAAACTTGTTGAGTTGAAAAATCGGAACAATATTACAGATGAGGCAGCGGCAAGAATCTGGAAGCTCATATGGAATGTTCCAACCCTTCCAAGAATAAAACACTTCCTGTGGAAGTGCATGGTGGACATAATACCTTTTAATGAAAGAATGGTAAGAGTTCTGAATTATGGGGGTGAGCAATGCAAGGTTTGCAAGCAACGTATTGAAACTACAAAATACATACTGTGGGAATGCTCGTTTGCACAAGCCATCTGGTCTACAACTCCAGGAGCTAGGAGAAGCATGCCCAGTACTGACTTTACAGTTCAAGAACGGATACAAAGTTGGTTTTCTAATGAGTTCAATAAACTAATTGAGAACTAGACAGTGACTATGGCAAACACAGCGTGGGAAATATGGAAAGCAAGATGCAGATGTGTCTTTGAGGATATTAAACCAAATCCAGTGGAAGTAATCAGATTAATCCAACTTCTGAATGCTTCTACAGGTTCATAGATGTTAAAACAACATCAATATAGTCAGGATAGGGTGCAGGGATCTATGCTTAACTGGAAACCACCATCAACCCCATATTACTCTTTTTTTGTGATGCATCATTTAAGATTATTAATCATATTGCTTATTCTGGTTAGGGACTAATTTGTCGTTCTTTTGCAGGAGAATTCATCCAAGCTGGATGTGATTGTGCCGATAGACTCTTAAGTGCTGAAACAGCAGAATGCATGGGACATCTATACGCGATGTAGTGTGCAGAAGATTTAAGTATTGAGTTTGCATGTTTCGAAATGGATGCAGAGTTGGTAATCAAGGCAGTCAATGAAGATTTTCAACATGCTGCATGGGAAAATCACACAATGATACAAGATATAAAAACTAAGCTAGCAATTCATCCTTTTTGGTTATGCAAATGTATCAATAGGAAAATAAATAAGCCAGCAGATAAACTGGCTAAACATGCTAGAGTTCATAATATTTCTCAAACTTTGAATGCATATCCTCCGAGTTTTATTGCAAGTGTAATATTGGAGGATATGAATCATGTTGTTTCAGTTTCTTCAGATTAATAAAATCCCCTGTTATGCATAAAAAAAAAAGCATCTTTGAATCTCCAACTCATTTGTGTCTTCATTGCACCTTTGCTCAAGAAGTTTGATCTGCTTTTCAAGTGAAGTTATTCTATTCATAATTTTTCATTGCCTATGGATATTCCCACAACTATTTAAGCTTGACATTTGGTGCAGAAGAACAAGACAATTATTAATGTTTGTAAACTAATCTGATGATATGTGCAGAATCTTTGGAAGGAAAGAAATGCTTGTATTTTTACTGATAAAAGAGCGAGTTATGATGGTGCGGTGGATCAAGCTACCTATTTATTTTTCACATGATTTTTAGCTATTATGAAACATGAGTTTGCGAACTCAAATGATGTCACTAAAAACTGGTACAACTTTTATTTTGATCCTTATTAGTGGTTTGTCGTATGTTACTGCCATTTCTTTTTCTGTTTTGTTTCTGGCATAAGGTTTTTAATATCTTTTCTTTTATTAATAAAACTATTTTTTGCCAACAAAAAAATAAATAAATTTGTGCACGAGGCTATATAATTTAATGAAAAAAGTCCAGTTGATGATAATTTCATCTGATTTCCTAAAATTAAGGAATTTTTATTCTAAACATTTTCAATGGATGTCTTCAACCATCTCTAATTAGGAAACTCGTGACATTTTGTTAGAGCTCTTAACGGGTATTCTAGGATCTAGTCTTTTATTTGCATGAAGCAGTATATTAAATTAATTCAATCCCTGAAGGCCGATGGATGTTGAGTTGACGTTTTAATGCGTCCAAAAAGTACTAGATGTGTATTTTGAAGATGAGATTATACCGAAAGAAAATACAAGAAACCAAAACCACTAAAGGGAGAACAACGTACTCAACCTACAAAATTGAACTGGAACAAGACGACTATAAAACCAAAAATATATTGCCTCTGTTTCTGGAAAATAGTTATCATCACTTTTTCATGTATGCCTATTTTTAGACTAAAATGAAAAGCGTTAGTAACTCTTTTTCAAAAATACAGGGAGTAAAAATTTAACTTTCAGTATGGATTCCAAAATATTTCATGCTTTAAAAGAAAAAATTGTATGAATTTCACTAAAATAAATTTCGGCCCCGAAATAAAATCGATTAAGGAGTTTGACTAAAGTAAAATTGGAAAACTATTAGAATCCAGTTATCATTTAATGTGTGGACGCATGCCATGGTGAAACAAAGAAAGAAGTGACACAACATTTTACACGGTGGAAACCATCTTACACCTCTCCTTACATTATCTACGTTTGATTTTTCAAATCTGTTCTGCAATATTTTCCATTGAATGAGAATCAGATAGCGATACCGCTTAATAATGGTGTTAAATAACGTACATCTGTAACTCCTCGTCTCCTCCCTTCAATATCGAAAAATCGCATAACCTACGCGTAGAAGTTTTCTAATTTAATAGTCATAAATAAATATTCTAAAACTAACTCCTCAATTAATTAATTTATAATAAGGTCATGAATATATGGTGTTTTCAAAACCAAAAAACAAGCATATGGAAGTTTCACAGTTCAAGTTGGACTAATAACACGGTATTACCATCCAAATTGGACTTGTAAAACTAACTCGTGAATAGAAAGAGTTCCATAATCCAAGTTGGACTAGCAATTCCATATCGAGATCAACTGCATACTCTTCCGAATAGGAGAGCATCAAGTTTCTTGTAGGGTCTCTTAGGTCACAAGAATCTCCTCACTATACGTATTCAATTGACCAGTCCGGTCAGGATACATATTTCTTCTTCGTCTTATCCTGTTCCAATCAAGGTTCAAGTGCATATCAATCAACCTCTCTGCCTTTATTCTCTTCACTATACAACTCAAGTCTGTTTCGAATTCTGCCTCTCCTCATCACCAAAACATGAAGAACCAATATCAGAAGTTACAAAATCCGTCATCCGTGAGTACAGATCAAAAAACTATTTTATCATCTCTGAAAATAAGCACTCAATCAAATCTACTGAAATTAATAGTATTTTTGTGTATTCTTTTCTTTATGTGCGGTTTATTTACTGGTAACATATGGAGTTTCTATCAAAAAAGCTTTTCTTTAAACCTGCAATTCACACAATTCACGTCGAATTCGTCTCCATCGGCAACAGTACAACCGCCACCATCGTCTCCGTTGGAAATTCTTCCTCTTCATCAAAATCAACTTGATCAAGTAATGTTGATACCCGGAAACTCCAGTGTTGATAATAGCACTACTGCTAATAATAATAATACTACTACGAGTCGTGTAGGGTTGTCAGAATATATAAAGCCACCTCAAAACCTTATGCATGACATGAAAGATGAAGAATTGTTATGGAGAGCATCAATGGTTCCTAAAATTGAAGAGTTTCCGTACAAAGTTACACCTAAAGTTGCGTTCATGTTCTTGACAAGAGGGGGAGTTACATTAGGTCCTTTATGGGATAAATTTTTCAATGGGGTTGATACAAATCTCTACTCGGTATACGTTCACTCAAATCCTTCTTACAACGAAACAATCATACCACCTGAAAACTCCGTTTTTAACGGTCGAACAATCCCCAGTAAGGTTAGTCATTCATCCGGTTAACTTTCTAGTATTAATCACCATTGATTTTTTATGTTTTTGTTAGTTTAAGTCTTTGATCATATGTTCTGTTCATATTGAGACGCCATAGAACTTTTGATATTAGGACAAGCTTAAAAAAATTTTAGGACAAGCTAGGAATAGCATTAGGGTCAGAGATTAAGGAGCCTGTAGTTTGCTTCTTCCATGTTCGCGAACCGCGACCATGCGTCACAAATCACAATCTAACTAGTAATGGCACAGTCGTCGATTACACTATCAATTAAGAAATTAGGAGTAGGATATTGAAAATTAATTTTTCAAAAAGAAACACCGTATGGGACCATATCTTGCGACGGCTAACAAGAAAGGCAATCAAGTTTGTATATGTATTTTTAATTGCTTAGGATTCATTAGTAGTGCAAGACAACAAGAGTGTCGACCAAAACAGGGGACGGCCAGGTCGTCCCACAAGGTTTTCTCATCATCTGGTTGACTTGCACAGTCCTTTCCTTTAGTTGGACCGCTAAATGCTGCAAGTTAACATTTTAAATACTTTCCTCCTAGCTCTGAATAATTGTTCGCCTATAAACAATATATTCACCATGAAAACATATTATCACATATATAAATATATTATACTATCTCCTTTCTTTTCTGAAATTGTATATACATTAGAAGACTCATCATCATTACGCCATTGCCGGAGAAAAAAATATTGCATTACTTGAAAAGAATTAGATTGTGAAGAGTTATATAAGGTCGCTATTATCTCCCTCACAAAGTGTATGCTCTCACCAAACCCGTGTCCTTAGGAGTATAATATGAGAGAGTAGACAGAAATTCTTTAGGATATTTTTGAAGGTCCCATTTATCTTAAAATTTGTCGAAGTAGAACTTCTCTAAGTGACTTCTGCATTCTATTTAGAGTTGAGTGTATGTGTATTTAGATTTTAGAAGAAACCAATTCATTGCATGCCTTGACTGTATTGCGTTTAGCAGCCTGCACCTATATTTCTTGTTTCAATTAGGCCTTGTTTGACTTATTCGAAGGATAGATAAAAATATTAGTCTTTGTTTGGCGTCATGGAAAGATCTCTCTATCATCATATACCAATTTTTAGACTTCGATCATTTCTATATTCACAGAAGAAAATAAACTAAATAACTTCCTTCTACCGACACAGAGATTGTAGTCAGTCCAAAATTAGATATGAATTAGTGATCCTGAATTAGAAGCAATCTTAGGTCATACAAAAGTTAAAGAAAATACCTTAGAACGAAAGTGTTCCTAATTTCTACTATTCTTTTGAGACAGCTCAAAAATCAGTGAAGCTTGTGAGCGTAAGATTATTGACTTAATTAGTTGAAATAAAGTTAAAGTTAAGATGGAATTTTGAGGAGGAAGTGCTTCATAAGCTACTACATTCCTACTAATACAACATTCCTACTTTCTAGGAGTATTCATTTTTTGCTGTCAACCTTTTCTACTTTTCAAAATTGTTTTCTAATACAACATTCCTACTTTCTAGAGGCTGTATTAGACTTGGTTATCCTCCGAGCATAAGAAAATACCCCATCTGATATCGTATTGGCATGGTATACTGTCTAGTATGCGTATACAGAAGTAACACACACCGTAAAGCATGATATATGAATGGACACTTGCCTGATTAATATTCTTCCGCTGCCAACTTTAAAGCGTTATTTTCTTCTTGATCTCTGTAAGAATCAAAGTATACATCTTTGTTTGTCATCGTGATTAAATGACTTCATATTTGATGCAGGAAGTAAGATGGGGAAGCTTTAATATGATAGAAGCCGAACGACGCCTTTTAGCAAATGCCCTCCTTGACTTATCAAACCAACGCTTTATTCTCCTCTCAGAAGCATGCATTCCACTCTACAACTTCTCTACAGTCTACTCTTATGTTATAAACTCTACCAAGACATTCATCGAATCCTATGATTTACCGGGTGGTGTTGGTCGTGGCAGATATAGTCCCAGAATGAGGCCACAAATCAGCCTTTATCAGTGGAGAAAAGGGTCACAGTGGTTCGAGATGGATAGGGAACTTGCTACTGAGATAATCGCTGACCGTACATATTTCCCACTTTTTGGAAAGTTCTGCAAGTCTTCCTGTTACGGAGATGAACATTATATACCAACCTTTTTAAACATCAATAAGGCGTTTTCAGAAAGGAATTCGTATAGAACACTGACTTGGGTTGACTGGGCAAAAGGGGGTCCTCATCCAACTAAGTTTACGAGAACAGATGTAACGGTTGAACTGTTAGAGAGATTGAGAAACGGTAACGGAACCAAATGCGAGTACAACGGGGAAAAGACAGATATTTGCCACTTATTTGCAAGAAAGTTTATACCTAACACATTAGATAGGTTACTGAGATTTGCTCCAAAGTTAATGGGCTTCAATTGATATCATTGTTCTTCCCATAGCATATGTGCAAAATGTAAAATGCTCATTGATCAAAGAGAGAGTCGTGTATAATCTCATTCATTTTCATTTACTCATTTGCCCTTACATGTAATCAATAGTGAATTTCGGGCATTAAGTTTTTTTTATTTTAATTCTTTAATTTTATTTATTTGTTGTTATTTTTTTTAGAGAGTATAATTATAAGAAACTAGTTGGAAGCCTAACAAGCTAAACTCTAACATCGTGCTACTACATTAGTTTAACAGGTTGTCGTGCTAGCCTACCAGCGAGTCTCATGAGGAACCAGCCAAGGGAGCCGAAACGGATAGGGAGGCTGATTTATGCGGTCCGGGAAAATCCTACCCAAGGGTATCAAAATCCAACTATCACGGGCCAGCTGGCATTATTAACAGAGGTCAGACTATGGTGTTGTGTGGGTTGATTGGGCTAGCTTAGGCTCGATTTAGCTAATCCCTAACCCCTAAAAAAAGAATTGTCTAATTGGGGCTGCAAAAGAAAAAATTTCAGGGCTGACAAGATGACAAAATAAAGTCATGAAGCAGTAAACTCAGCAGCCCCTTATCCTACTATTTTGGATAATGGCTAAAATGCTCCCCTTAATTAATTTGTGTTAATAAATTTAATTAGCTAAATTAACCAAGTGCTAGAGGTTAGATTTGATTTAATTTTTAGAATCAATAAAGGGCATACGCCCTTCACTTTTTATTTTCAAGGCATCCTACGATCAGGAGTACATCATTTTCTAACCGTGGGTAACTAAACTTGTGGTTAGAAATCCATCACTTCATAACCATAAACGACAGAATACGGCCAGGAAATGATGAATTCCTAGTCGTAATTGGTCTGCAATTTGTGAGAAAATGAGTATATATTTTAGTATTTTGGAATTTCAAATCTACCTTCCGTTAGGAACCTAACCGAAAAACGTCGGCAAACAGGAATTCCTTACTTTCTAATCGTAGACAACAAAAAATTATTAGCATATGGTTGGAAAATGAATTCCTAGTCGTAGCCTCGTAGGTGAACTACTTACGGTCTGGAACAGATAAACTCCTAGCCGTAGGGTGTGTTTACGCCAAGGACTTCAGCTAATCCTAGCCGTAAATAGTTCTTGAAGCTGAAATTGAGTTCTACTTTGATTATTCTAATCTATTTAAGCAATCAAAAACAACAATAAAAGTAGTGAGTTTATTGATTCTTACCTGATAAAGGTCATGGATTAAAAATTCTTAATATATAAATCAATCATTTTTATTCTTTTCAAGTTCTACATTTGAACTACGAACTAGAAGAGTAATAAATTTTGTTTTGTTTTGTTTTCTAGATTTAGATTTATTTATGGAGTACAAGTATTTTTGACTTTTGATACATACTAGGTCCCCCTTATTCACATTTAGGACATTAGAATCTTATGCGGCCCTAATCATATTGTTCTAAGAAAGTAATCTTTTAAAATGCCAATATCTTTGTTAACTTGATGAATCAAGGAATTGTACATGAAATAAGGCATTTAGCTACTAATTTAAAGTTGTTTGATGTAAGATATGTTAAGAGAACAACGAATAATGTTGCCCATGTTATAGCTAATGATGCTAGAAATGACATGTCCTCTTTTGATTTTTGGTGTAACATCCCTGTTAAATATGATCAACGTATAAGGGATGATAGGACTGTTAGTCAGAAGTTATGTAAATTTAATTTATAATTGAAGTTTCTTTGCATAAGAAAATAATAATTTTTTGCCAAGGAAATTAAGGCAAAGGTCCATTTTTATTTATTTTTTTCGAATTTTCTTATTTCTAAACCTTAGGTAATTTCAAAGTTATTTTTAGACCCATAATTATTTAAACTATGAAAAGAGAGAAGCAAGACGTAAGTATCCTTAATGTATTTTACATGTTCTTTTCTTTCTTTTTTTAGCAAAAAAATTTACTAATAAGGAAAAGAAAACAGAAACAAGGAAAAAACAACAGAAAAGAAACATAAAGATAAAAGACTTAGTAAAGCAAAAAAAATACATCAACAAGCTCATGTAAACAGAAGCTTAGATTCCCTATTTTTGTTTCTTCTTATGTAGAATAGGTTGGAAACCATCTGATGGAGGAGAAGGGGTATCTTATATCACTATGTTCTCCAATATCACTGACAATGAATATGTTGGATAGTATTCATCATTATCTGTATACATGGCTAGCATATTAAATCTATTAGTATCAACATTACCAACAATGTTTAACTTCTGAGAGATCTATTTTGTGTTTTTTGCCCAAAACTAAGTATTTTATATTGATAAATGACGCTCCTTAAGATAGGGATGTCATTTCTCCCCTTATTTTTTTATGATAGTTATGAAAACTTTTAATGTCATTATTCAAAAATAAGTGGAAAAAGGTGCTTGTGACCTTCATCTAGATGCTCTCTGGCGATACTCACACATCTGTGTTATACTCCCAAGGAGTATATGGGTTTGGTGAGCATACACTTTGTGAGGGAGGTAATAGCTATCTTCACAATCTACTTTTATTTTAAGTTGTGTGATACTTTTTTCTCTGGTAATGATACAATGAGTCTTCTAATCTATACGCATTTTTGGTATAATATGTATTATATATTTTCTTGGTGTATATATTGTTTATAGGTTAACAATCATTTAGGGCTATGAAAGTGTTTAAATTGTGAACTTGCAACATTTAGTGGTCCAACTAAAGGAAATGATTGTGCAATTCAACCAGATGATGAATCAATTAACGAAGAAAATCTTCTGGCCTTCCCTTATTTTGGTGGACACTTTGTTCTGATTGTGAAGGTAGCTATTATGTCAACTAATTAAGTCAATATTATATAACCGGGTTCGCAAAACACTGGTAGTTCGCGAAGTATGGCCAAAAGTGTTTGCAAACCTTGGAAGTTTGCGAAGTCAGATTCAAGGGGTTTGCAATCCGAACCCCCATTCCGTAACTCAGATGTAAAGGGTTCGCAAACCGTGTCAAACCTTTATAGTCTGCAGAATTCAGATTGATTCAGGTTTTACATATAAGTATGTGTACCTTGTTCCAAGTAGTTCTAAGTCTCTCATTATTAATTTGAAATATTCCCAATAGCCATAGACAATATGCACTTTTGCTTGGGAAATTTCCAAATGATCAACTTGAAACAAAAATAGTTTTTGAACGATAAATTTTTCTAACTAAGATTGCTAAGGATCTATGAGCATTCATTGCTTGAATCATATTTCGAGTATTCAACCAAGACAAGCTTGAACTCGGAATTTCTTCTTTGCAATCTTAAATCTACTAAAATCCTATGCCGTAGTCTCATAAGATAAAATGGTGAATGCCGTGATTGAATAGAATATATCAGTTTTATCATACCTCTTCTTAATGAAGTGCTCTCACATGTCTTCATTTGTTCTTCAATCTGTAATCTTCGAGGGTTGTTCAGTGATGTCTGATACTAAACTACCGTACTCTAATCGTAGTCCGAGACTTGACTTTAGTAAACTAGAAATCAAGATAGAGCTTTGTACATCTACCATTGACAACAAGCTTGAGATAGAAAAACTTGCGAGCCAACCATGCGATACTCTCACATCATCATCACTTGTTTCCTCACAAACTATATCATTTTTCTCAAGTGGATTGCTATTCCTTTTCGAAATATGTGAAGCTTTTGCAGACTTAGCAGCTCATACTTTCTTATGATTTTGGGGGGGGAGGGGTGGAAGTGTTACAAAAACACCATCTTGTTTGGCAATCTTAGCATTATTGTAGAAAGTTTGAGAATGACCAAATATAACACAATGCATACAACTTGGTGGTTTCTAAGAATATTATTCCTTGTCCCATCAACTATAAGAGGATTTGAAGTAGGGAATTCACAAATAACATCAACCTCCACACAAACACGTACGTAGATCATTCTGGTGCGATTCAAAATCTGATTATCTAACATAATAGGTTTACCCAGACATTTAACAATCTTACTAAATCCCTTAGGATTCCAAAGAAATAAGTGAGACTTTCTTAAATTTAACCAAACAGGAATAAATTTCAACTTAGCAATATTACTTTCCAGAGCAGAATGGCATGGTTGAACAATGGACAATCGATTAGAAAAAATAAGAGTATTTTATAGCATTTGTTCTATCATCCTCATCACCAAAATCAAAAATAGAAGCATAATCATCATGGAAATTGAAAGTAAAGTTATCTTTAATCTTTCATGCATGTTTCACCGCCAATTTAACCAAAGGATAAGACAATTTGTTACCCACAAAAACACTAATCGCCAAGATCTTCACAATGCTTAACCTCATCTTTATAATGTTAGAGCACTGCTCGGTTGAACCCGCCAAGCGTTGGTATGTCAAGGTTGGTTATCATATTTTAGTATCAAAACTCATAAGTCGCTCGATTAGATTACTAGAGTCAACTTCGTTAGGTTAGACTAGGAAGTCTAGAAATGTTGAGACATACAAGTATTACTCTAAATACCTGAAGATTCTGAAGACATATCGACAACGACGGTAAAATCATACTTCCACTTGAGGTTAGTAATACATGACTTGACTTGTTTCCATTTCTATATCGTTTGCTTTCAAGTCGTTTCTGATTGAAACCATAACATGCGAAGTTATATGTGTGCAACTCTAGTATAATATACTTGATCATCATATTGAGATCAAAGTGTCAAGGAACAATATATCAATAAGTAATAAGCACTTTATATTGGTATATTGATTGACGAAGTATAATGCTTATCTTTTGGAACTTCGTAATTGCAACATCGATATAATCTTTGTAACTTGTCACTAGATTGTGTAGTGAAAATAGGTTTGATTTCATACCTAGAAACTATGTTTAATTACATAATTATAAGGAAATCATAGTCGAAAGAAAATCAAAAGGATTATGGTCTCGGTTTTCATTGAAGATCTTAAGTATGGACCGATCCTAACCTATATGAATCAAGGTAGAACCGATCCTACCTTATGTTGGGAGTCAAGGTAGACCCGATCCCTATCTATATTGGGAGTCAAGGTAGAACCCATCCTAGCTTGCTTTAGGTATTATGGTAGAACCGATCCAAATAGGCAAAACCGATTTCTATAAGTCAAGTACACTTTAGTGTTTGTGTGATTTGGAAATTGGGTTTTCAAAATAAGGAAAGTTCAAGATGTCGACATAATAAGTAATTTGAACATGTGCTGAAATCTTATTTCTTAATTGTTCAAAGGTATTCCTTGATAAAACCGAAATTAGTAAAAAATATTTTGAGATTTTCGAAATTAATATGTTTTATTTTACCAACAATCAAAACATATCTCTGGAAATATATATTAGTTAATTTCTAGATAATATTGAGTTGTCCATTGAGATTTCGGCTGTACAGTTAGATATTGGTTGGAATTCATAAAACCGAATATAGGTGCTTTATTGCACATCTTTTGAATATCTTCAGTTATGGAAATTCCTTGGTGTCCAAACTACCTTGGTCTATAAACATATAGTGAAGTTTGTTCTTCTTACAAACTAACACTGAACTAGGCAAACTTCATCTTTTTTTTGTTTCTGGTGTAGCCGACTAATAATATTCTCGTAATGCTATCTTGGAGAGGATAATAACCTAATTAGGCGAAATCTCTTACGTCCGCCAGTTTAAAGACTTCTTTGGGATAAAAAAGCGTCTACTAACATTGTTGGTGGGAAACTAGAATTGCATTTTATTTTAGTTCTCGATTATTGATTTGATAGACTAGCGGTTTTAACTCTTGGATGCACCTAGTTTGTTTATTCTTGAGAACCTTCTCTTCTGATATAAGGTTACATAAACTATATTAAGAGCTTAATGTGACTTGTGATCATCCATTGTTAACAGACTTCATTTCGTGCGTGATCGATCATAAGTCAAGAATCAAGTTTGTTATTGTACAGGTACAAAAGACTGTTGAAGATTGAAGACAAGAAGATTTTTCTTATTGGTTTTGTATCTTCGTGATTTGATTCGTGCACAAACTTGATCGGCTGGAATCCGACTAGATCTGGTTTATCTTTTGATAGAATGATTATTGACTAGTTGTATTTAGATCGACAAGTTACCATTTGGAGGTACCCTTCAGTATCCGAATCTGGTAATTCTGATTGAATTGTTTAATCCAGATTTTGGAAGATCTAAAACCCGACAAATGAGGTTTAATTAATTTTAAATAAGAAAAGCCTTTGTCACTCTCAACATCATTATCTCTGAATGACTTCTTGAGATAGAAGAGTGGTTACCAAACAGATTAGTTATTTACTGTTTGGAAGAAGATCTAAAGGGTTGAGTACTTAAAGTCTTCAGAGAGACTGAAACAACTTAAGATAGTGGACTCTATCTTGGGATTCACGTGTGTTGGCCAGATTGGTTGTAGGCGCATGGATACTGAGGAAACTAGGTAACTAGGGGTAGTTTAGTTGGTCTCAACTATACGAAGTTGGTAGTGTCTTTGTATAACGGCTTAATTTCGAGAGTATTCAAAACTGGACTAGGTCCTGGGGTTTTTCTGCATTTGCGTTTCCTCTATAACAAAATCTTACTGTGTCATTTACTTTACTTCTGCATTATAATTGTTTAGTTATAATAAAGTAAATAACATTGTACGTTAATCCAAAGCACTTGTTATTAATCATATAGTATATTGGTCTTGTACCCTAATTATTATCAAGTGATTACCTTGGTGTTGTATCGTCTCGAGTTTATACACGATCACTCAACGTATCGGACTTATAGATTGATATCGAAAATATTGTGGTATACTTGATACCCTCGTCATTTCAGATAATTATCCATACTAATCACATTATATTTCACACCATCCACCACTTACGGAGCTTAAAACATCATCAAAGCATCAAGAGGGATGTTTTTCGTCTTCAGAAAACGAAAGAACCGATTAGCAAGAAATAGTTTACCAGTAACAACAACCCAGTGAAGAAACCAGAATCAGATCCACCATCCAGAAAAACAAAACAAAATCCACCATAAAAAAAGAATCAACTCTCTCAGAGCCTCCCACAGATGAGCCCGCTACCAATTTAATTTCAAAAATTATGTGAAACTATCTGTAAGAGGTGGTGGAAGAAGACTAAAATAATTTATGTGAGTTTGAGATAGGTTTGACCCCTCTGGATTTCTTACGATTGACGGGTATTCTAACCGGATGAGGTAAGACAATCCCATAACTTCCCAATGACATATTCACGTCTGCAGAATATGCAGTTTTGGATGATAGGTATTCCCGGGGTGTGCTAAATCATTTTCAAGTTAGAAAGACCCTTGGATTAGATCATGGAGCTTATGAATCAAAGACAAGTACCATATGTATCTCTCACCTAGTTAATTACATACAAAGTAAGAAATCGACGGAAGAAAACCCGGTTAGCAATACCGGGATTGCCGAGGAATTGACTAGAATGTTCTTGCTTTAGTGTATCAGTGCTTTTTTATTTGCACACTGCAGTGGAAAAGTTGATAAACGTTGGTGTCTAGTGTTGGATAATTTGGATCAGGTTGGTACTTTTTATTGGGGAACTCCCGCTTTGGGTGATTTGTACAAACGTCTGGATGAGTGGAGTTTGTGCAGGAATTCAGATACAAGTGGGATGTGGATGATCTTAGAATTCTGGTACTATTTTTATTTCCGTAACTGTCAGCCAGTGTTGAAGGAGAACTTAAGAAATGATCAGCTAGATTGTCATCCTATTATTTGTCTATTTGCTGAGTCGAACCTTTGGGATAGGGGCAGATAGATCTTCACAAACATTTAGTGACTGATATTCGATACCAAATTGACATGAGGATGTGTGGTGTGGTTATTTGAGACCCCTGGTTCAAGGACATTGTACACCAACACACTGAAGAATTTCAAAGCACATTTGAGTTGTATAAAAGGAGAATTATTTTCAAGGATGTAGTTAAGGGAACAAGAGTTTCTGCCTATCTGGCCCAGAGATGTTTGAGGCAGGTGCACATGGAAACAGTTATCCCATGCAACCCTCCTGGTTTGGTTTCGGTATATGAAGATGATGAGTTGCTTGAGGTGGGTGATCACCATTATTATGTACCAGAAGACATGTATTTATGGTTCTGTAAGAGTAAGAGCGTCGGAGCTTTGATGACAGAAACAACGCACGTAAAAACATGTGATGATCTCGGGGTGGGCAACATCGGTGTTCCTCGGAGTTTGATACCTCAACACCCACCTCCTAGCATGTCATCTCAGTCATACACATATGGCCCAGCTGGACAGCCCATGACACAACTGCCACACATACAATGGGACGTGCCTTTTTGCAAAAATTCTTTTGAAGATCCGGTTCCAGTCCCAAGGCCACCAACGAACCCATACAATTCTTTTCATATCAATTCCACCCCGGTTAGTCGTTTTATATTTCGTAACAGTTTATCATTTGAAGATTATGTCTTTGTAATTGTTGGTAATTTATATTATTTTTTTATTGTTATTTGTAGAAAGAGGTAACACACCTGTAGGAAGAGGTATCACACTTTTCCGCGGAGGCTTACTGGTGCCTCCAAGCTACCAAACAACAAGTGTTTGATGAGTCCCGTCGTCGTGAGCTATATAATACCCCCTAGCACATCGTTCTTCCCAAACATCTGGTGGTATCTTCACCTTTATTCAAGAAGAACAAGCACTTATAATCAAGGTGGATCCTGGCAGGAAACACAACATCGTCGTAAACGTCCGGCAGTAGAATCCTATACCCCGCAAGAATATTATGTATCGTTCGGTGTTAAAAGTAACGTTCTGGAGGAGCCCCATATGGCAATGGCACAAACCTCACCAAACTCTAGTGATTTCTAGGGCTCAATTTAGGTGGCAGTGTTCATGGTAGTGGTCAGGATAGTGGTCAGATAGTGTTGATATGGTCAGTTTAATATTTTTTTTAGAGTAAAACTTGTTCTTGTTTTTTTAAATGGAGTGTTGATTATCTATGGGATATTATAAGTTTATCTTATTTTGTTCTTGATTTATATAATTTTATCTTATTATAAGTTTAACATCTTAAGATTCCTCCTTCTTATCTATATTACGTTTTCCTATCCATATTATGTTTGTATGTCTTATAATTTCATTTATTGACATGTTTGTTTGGGGATAGCTCTTTTATTGTGGCGTGACTAATTAAATATTTAATGTTTATTTTATTTTAGGTGAAAAATGGAGTCAACTATATTAAGACATATGCCACGACGAAGAGAGGCTGCATACCCTCCACGCTACCACGATGATCGTCGTCGAAATGCCGCAATCATGTATCAGGTAGTGGTGTGCAGGAGCCGCATGATTTGCACCAACCCGAACCGATCGTGGTGAGGAAAGAAGACGCATTGACAGATGACGTGTTGACGCAAATGCTAAGATGATGCATGAAAAGACGAGGGTACCAAAATACACCACAATCTTTAATTAATCCACCTATAAGTCTTCTTACCGAAAATGATTGTCTATGGACAAAGTCGAGACAATACCTCTAATCGATATTCACACTTTGTGTGATTGTCTATGGATACGAGATCGAGACAATATGACTACCAAAGTGTGATTACTTGATAATAGGTTCGGACTTAACCAAACTCTATAGGATCACTATCAAGTAAAGCGGAGTTAACGTTTGTGTATTTTACTTCTAATTATAATAAACAATTATAATTGCGTAAATAAAAAAGTAAAAGACACATCAAGATTTTGTTAACGAGGAAACCGCAAATGCAGAAAAACCACGGGACCTAGTCCAGAATTGAATACTCTCATAATTAAGCCGCTATACAAAATCTAAACCAATTTCGTATAGTTGAGACCAAGCAACTACCCTTAGTTCACTTAGTTTCCTCAGTATCCCTGCGCTTCCGACTTCGATGAGTGCACGCACTGGAATAATTCCTTTGGATCGTATTCCAAACAGTAAACGAACAACAAATCTGTTTGGTAACAACTCTATTGATTCTTTAAGATAAGATATATCAAGTCATATGCAAAGGCTCTTCCGTTTAAGCTAATAAACTCCTTGCCTGGTTAGATCAATCCAATCTCTATTACCTAAGTAATAGGATTCGGATTTGTAGCAATCAAAATAGATCTCAAGAGAACTATAGGTGTTACCGATCTCATGAAACTAATCAATCGAATAAATCCGATTCTAGTTGGATCCCAGCTGATCAAGGTTTATGCAACACACAAAAATATGAGAAACAATAAGAAATCTTCTTCGTCTTCAAATCTTCTTTAATCTTCAATTAAAACCTGCACAACACCACTTGAATCTCCTGTGATCAATCACGCACAGAATGGAGTCTGTTAACAATGGATTATCACAAGATGTCTTTAGATCTACAAACAGTTCTAAAGATCTCGTCGATACTTCGATCTAGTTTGAGTGAATCTTATATCAGAAGAGAAGATTCTCAAGAATAAACAAACTAGGTGCAATCAAAGTTTCAACAACCGTTAGTCAATCAAATCAATTGAAAACTAATAACACTGCAATTATCTAGTTTCCCACCAACAGTACTCGTAGAGCTTCTTGATCCCACAGAAGTCTTTAAATGAGCGGTCGTAAGAGATTTCCCCTAATTAGGGTACTTTCCTCTCCGATTAGACGGCTCCACCAGAAACAACAAAAAGATGAAGTTTGCCTGGCTCTTAGGATAGTTTGCCAGAAATGCAAACTTAGGTATTTATATGTAAGGACCCTGAAGCTCGTCAACGCTATTAGACCGGTCAAGAGTTGATCTAGCGATGATCAAGAGACGATTTAGCCGCTAATGACTCGATTAATTAGAGATGAACCTTAATTAATACAAATTAATCTAACAACAATATAGATACGAAATTAATACTGCTATATAGATCTTGAAAAGTTATGCGAGATGGACTACTCGAACGTGTCAATCAGATACCAGACGAAGAAGAAATCATCAGATACGTATGAAGGGTAAAATGGTTTTTTGCAGACAAACCGGCTTGGCTTCCCATATCCTTTCTCGTGGGTACCTTAGTATTTTTCCTTGGTCTTATCTCCATAAACCGATAGAGAGAAGATGAGGAATTAGTTGAGAACCCTGGTAATTGATGGTGGTGTTGTTAAATCAAGTTTTGACTCAGATCCGGCGGGATTAAGAAAAGGTAATTAGGGTTCTTTTGAATTAAAGATTAAATTGTATGAATTTGATTGAATAGTTGAGTAATTCGAGATGGTTTTGATTAGGTATGACGTAGAAATGTTTGTTTGGTTTCAATTTGGATTTCAGAGAAAATTAGGGTTTTATGTTCTTCCCCAAATTAGAAATTAGGGTTCATGGATTTAATAGAAATATTTGTTGAATCGTGTTAGATAAGATGAATTTGAAATTGTAATAAGGATGTTATAAGGTTACTGTGTATGTTGGTGTGTTTTTGGAATTGGAGCGACACATGATGAACATGAAGGTGTGGATGATATTGTTGGGTTGTATAGTTGAGCTGAGACAATTTGGTGTTAGTGTGGGTATGTTGAGTTGGAGTTGAGAAATGAACTGTTATAGGTGGAGTTGCATTACCTAGTAGTGGCTCTGCGGCTGTTGCTGAGTTGCAGGAGGTGTTGAATGTTGAATTAAGTTACAGCTGTAACTAGTTGAGTTATGAATGATTGTTGTGTTGATGAATTAGAGTTAAGTAAAGACGATTGTGTTGTTGTTATGGGTTTTAATGATTGAAGTTTAATGATACTTGAGATATAAGCATAGAACTGTTGGTGAAGGAGTTGATCCGAGTTGAGTATGGAGATGAACTTTAGTTCCAGGGATAGTAGTGCAGATTATGTGAATGGAGCTGTAATTGCTTAGAGTTGCAGAGAGGTCCAAATGAATGTAATAAATTGGAGTTGAATGTGGTTGTAACTGAGATGTGCTGGAGTTGAGGTATGGAGGTGTAGATGTGTATGTGAATAGTGTTATTGCTAAGTGTTTAGAAAACACACTTTTGGTGTTTGTGTGTGTGTTTGAATTGAGAAGATTTAGATAAGGATGTTGTTTAGTTGAGATGTGTAATCCCAGGTTGAATGGATCGGGTTAGAATGGTGATTGTAGAGTTGTAAATAGTGATTGCTGTGAAAGTTTGGAACTGCTGAACTGCAGGTAGGCTATAGTTGTGTTTGTAATTGAATTGTTGAATTCTATTTGAATGAATGAAACGTCTAGTAATTGTATAAACTTATGTTCTTGAGTATTAGACCTGTTAGTCATCCCAGTCAGATGTCTGACTAGTTTGCCTAGCTGACTCAGTTAATCTGACTGAGGCAAATGTGAACCTGACTTGCCTGAATCAGTCTTATTGACTCAGTTGACCAAGACCGATTCATGTTTGACTCGTTGACCGAGTTAACCCTTTGAGTTGATCTCTGACTTGACCTTTGACTGACGTTGACTGTTAGTGACCTTTGACCATCAGTTTGACCGTTAGCGACTGTTAGTTGACTTGGTGGACTTGGGCTTAGGGCTAGTTTTCCTTAGTTAGATGAGTTGGAACCTTATGGTCCGAATTAGTCTTTGGTTCCTTCTACAAAGTTGTAGATATTTATAAGACACATTGAATGGACTCTAGAACCAACCTAATTGAATTAGTAAACCTTAGATGTTCTAAAGATAGATAATAAAGAAGTGTAGAATCATAAATGGGCTTAGAACCATTAGATAAACTTGTATGATTCTTGTGTAAGCCATTTTGGCTAGATTCTTAGAGTTCTTGTGTGATTAACAGTTCATCTTTATTAACAACGATCGATTCAAAGGATGAACCAGTGGATCGTGGATCTCGAGGTAGGCGTGGCTTGTCATCAAAAGAGGTGGGAATCGATAACAAGCTCTCTTGGATTCATTATGGTTTTACAAATCTTTATATTGTGAAATTCATGCATATCTTTGTGTGGTATGAGATGTGTGCCCACACTATATCCAGTATTCTATGGCTAGGGCGATACACCGCAATATTATTATGGCTAGGGCGATACACCGCAATATTCTTCTTCTTTTATATCCAGTATTCTATGGCTAGGGCGATACACCTCAATATTATTCTTCCTTTATGTGCGGGCAACACACATCTCATACATGGATGTTTACTGTTCTTTATGGATGTTTACTGTTCTTTTAAATTGCTTTGAAAAAGTTTCTACAATATGTTTTACTGTCTTTCCATGTATTATCGACTTTCAATTAAACCTGCATTGTCTTCAAATCATATTAATGATTACTTGAAAGTTAGTTGTTATTTCCACTGGGAACCCCTTTTAGGGATGATGTGCTCACCCATTCCCACTTTCAGTTTCAGAGACAGATCAAGATGTGCACTTGGCGATGAAAGCTTCGAGGAATTAGTTACATTAGTTAGTTAGCTTCCGCTATGTTTACTTTGTGTTTATATTCTATTTGTAAATCAACTCACTATTGAATATGTATCATCTGAGAGGAGTTCTTGTATTTATTTCAGAGAGGGTTTAGATTCGGATTTAATCTTTGTTTAGAACTTCTAAAATAATTCTTAAGTTGTCGATTTGGATAATTAGTGCCTCATTATGTAGTTAATATTTTGGATTAGTCAGCTGCTAGATTAGGGGACGCTAGATTATAGACCAAGGATGTTTGGACACAAAGGAATTTCCAAAATCGAAAGTATTCTCAAGATATGCAATAAATGCCCGTTCGGTTTTCATAATTCCAGTAAATGCTTTTTCCAATATTTCCCGAAATCTCTCAATAGAAAATCTCCAATTAGTAAATGCACATTACTAATTTTTATTCTCTAGAGATATGCATTTAATTGCTGGTAATTAAAGCATATAAAACTAATAAGGGGGGATCCATGGACACTATTAGATAGACAAGGTCGGACCAGATTTGCGCCATTTTCTCCGTAAAACTCAAACGACATTGAATTTAAGTCTAATATTTTATTGATATGTTCCTATTATAAGACTTTACATTCCTACCAAAAATGAATGCAATTCGAGATAGCTAACCTGATCATCTACCGATCTTAATTTCAACCGTTAATTTTGAACGGCTGATATTCAAAGGGGTGGATGGTGGTTTTATACATCTCGAATTGTGCTCATTTTTTGTAGGAATGTAGAGTCTTATAATAAGAATATACCATCAAAATATTATACTTAAATTCATTATCGTTTGGGTTTTGTGGAGAAAATGGCGCAAATCTTGTCCGACCTTGTCCATCTAAGATTGTCCATGAATCCTCCCTCAAAACTAATAACCTTAATTAAAAGATTCTTAATTTATTTTGGAACAGGATCTCCTTGAGTACTGAGGAATATCTTTGAACAATAAAAGATAAGAGTTAATGTACGTGTTCAAAGTATGTTGACATCTCTTCTTTGTAAATCCTCTTTCATTTTTACAATCTTGGAATCGATTATACCACACTTCCAAACAAGTTTAGAATTGGGTCATCTATATTTCAAGACAACTATGTGATTGATAAAATATCAAATCACATCCATGGGTTCAATCGGTTTTACCAATCATTGGGATCAGTTATACCCTCATATGGAAGCACTTGTGATCGATCACACAAGTTATCAGGACCGTTTACATCAGTTACCAGGATCGGTTACATCAATTACCAGGACAGGTTACCATATACACATGGTATTTCTTGTGATCGGTCACACCAGTCACTAGGATCGGTTACACCAAATACCAGGATCGCTTACACCAATTACTAGGACCGGTTACACCAATTACAAGGATCGATTACACAACTTCTCTGTGATCGGTCACACCTAATTACTAGGATCGGTCACACCAATTACAAATATTAATCATACCATCTCATGTGATTACTTAGGATCGGTTACACTAATTAATCAAAACTAGTCATACAATAATCATAAGTCAGGCATTGTGATTAGTTGTACCAAGATACATAACAAGGTTACGATCGGTTCTACCATCTCACACATATTGGTAATCCAAAGACTTGCAATGAATAGCCATACCAATAAGCCTAGCAATTTCCCTTTCGATTCATAAAACAAGTTCGTGAATGTACTTCCTTTAAAAAAATGTAAAACATTGTTTCCTAGGATGAAATCTTCACCTTTACCCATTCACATAATCATAATAGCATTCATAAGATTATGTCGATGTCATATCTATGAAGTTCAAAAGATAAGCGTTATACTTTGTAGTCTAATTCCCTAATACTATGATCATGTGATCATGTCTTACTACTAGAGTAATATACCCATACACAGCTTTGCAGTTATGTTTTCAATACAGCACGACTTGAAAGATACGTTAGGGATGAAACAGTTCAAGTCAATATTACTAACCTCAAGAGGAAGGATGATGTCGTCGTTGTAGATCGTTACTTCTTCACGTTCTTCAGGTATTCGAGTAATACTTGTATGTTTCAACATTCCTAGACTTTCTAGTCTAACCTAAACGAAGTTGTCTCTAGTACATAATCAAGCGATTCTTAGATGAGTTTTGACTCACTAAAATATGACAACCAAACTTGACATACCAACGCTTGGTGGGTTCAACCAAGATATGCTCTAACAATGCAGGACTACTTCAACCGCGGTTTCAGATACGGACCTGCCACTTTCAAGGATGTCTTGGTTCTGATTATATTCAGCACAACCTTCTTGCATTTTTAAAGAAAGATGTGACTTTAAATCTTATCCATACACATATAAACACAATAATTCGTATACCTCTTTCTTCATTCTTAGCCTTAAATCTTGTCCATACACATATTAACCCAAAAGAAAAGTAAGTCCAAAGTGTCATATGTTGCATTATTGTCATCTTTAAAACATCGATTCTCTCAACGGGTGGGGTATGAACATCACACGTGATTCTGACATGTTTGGACGACTAGTTGGGATACCTAATTCAAATATGTGTGGACGGGTTCTGACAACCACACGTGATTCTGATTATTTTCAGCCCATAATTCATCTCCATATGCATGTCAACACAATAATTCATATCCCTATTTCTTCTATTATGAATTGGTGTCATCGACTTGTCATATCTAAGACAAAAGTTGGAGCCAGACTGCCATACATTGCCTTTTGTTTTATAGAAACACTCGATTATCTCAATGGATGGGGTGTGACCATCACATGTGATTCTGAATAAAATACTCACCCCAACCATCTACAATTAAAGCAAATTTAATTCTTATATATAGTGAAGTCCAAACCTAAACTCCCAATATGGTCCTAAGGTTTCATAACCTATCTACTCGAGTTCTTAGTAGTGACGGGGTTTGTGGTTTAGTAGGAGTATTAAAGTTTTGTATGAAGGGCAACGATCCTTGGGGAGATTTTGACGAGACGAGTTAGTTTCGGTTTTGGATAGTTACTCAGATGTGAATCTTAATAGTTTCTTACCATCCACAGCTAACACGTCTATCATTGGTGACCCCTACAACCCGAATAGGTACCGCAGTAAATCGGTCATAGTCGATCTAACCCTATGTCTGATGGTGAAACAATCAAAGGGTTTTCTCTCAAACTCCTGTGGTGCCTCAAGTAGCCGATAAAAAATAATTGGACCTGCAGAAGAACGTAGGGATTTAGAAGATCTAAAATGTAGGAGGAGAGCAATAGAGAGGAAGAAGTATCTGCACAAGTCCTCCAACAATTAACAAAGGATGAAACCGAAGGTGTTAACGATATCCAACTCCAAAGTAACCCTTGGTTTCTTGCACAACAATTTTACGTAGAGGGCAGAACCCCCTTGGGATCAATAAAACCAGCACGTCAAAGAATCGACCGTTTGGTTGTATTGGTGGAGGAGCATAGAGCCGATGGTCTTGGTAACTTTTTGTTGGGGGTCGAGGTGATATTTTACTTCTGTTTGGTTACCCATTTAGTTAGTCAGTCTAATTTTGAGGTCGTAATCAAAGGCAATACACATTGTTTGTCTTTCTTTTTTTGTTACAGGATCCTAGTGGAAAAATGAATGCTAATTGTAACTAGCCAGTGGTGGACCATGTTGAGTATGAAAAGCAAATCAGGGTGGAAACAATATTAGTTTTGAAGAAAGTTGTTATTTTTTCTCCGGGAAAGACAAACTTCTATATAAACATCACCCTACCGAACATTGAGAAGGTTTGTTTTGAAAATTGCATCATATGTAATTCGTTTCTTCGGAGAATCACATCTTGTAATACTTCCTTTTAACGTGCTCCTTCGTATACAGGTCATCCCATAGGATTTTGGTCTTTCTGCGGCGGGCCATAGACAATGTTAGCACCGTAGCTAGATACAGGGACGTGCCTAGCAAGGGGCTAACTAGCCCGTCCCTACTTTTGACCCAACAGATTTTTATGTAGGAATTTTTTTAAAATTAATATCTAGCCCATTTATGGTTATGATTAGTTAGTATAATTTTAGCACAAACAAATTTTAGCCCATGATTTTGTTTATAGTTTGAAATTTTCTCCATTTCATCCACTTATTTTTACATTTTTCTTCCATATAAATCATAAATTTCTTTTCCAATCATGTTTCATTATCTATTTTGCACATTTTAAGATTTTATTGTGTATCTATATGATGTTCTATAGAGAAATCCCAGTTAACCATTGAGTAGGCAATTCGTTCCAAAAAAATATATCGCGACCTTCGACCGCACTTGCCATTAGTGATACTCTAGCCCTGCCCTACGAATATTTCTGGGTCTGTCCCTGGCTAGATACTAATAGGTTTTGTGGGTACATCTATATGTAAACCCTCACGAGACTAAACTCGTCCAGTAGAGGGAACCTGATGGGTATACATGCACGCCAAATGGAATAGCGTCCCAATGTTGATTCCAGATCGCGTTCAGCAAAAATGCGGTGCGCTCGGTGGAATTCAACACATAAATGATGGTTCCGGGG
Source organism: Papaver atlanticum (assembly GCA_023531105.1). NCBI lineage: Eukaryota > Viridiplantae > Streptophyta > Magnoliopsida > Ranunculales > Papaveraceae > Papaver > Papaver atlanticum. The sequence goes on along the minus strand of JAJJMB010003267.1, from coordinate 3,613,162 downwards.
GAGAATGTCAATCTTACCTCCCCACTACGCTAAGTGGTAATTATATAAATGTCCCTTGTTTTGAAGGGTTTCATAAATATCCTTATCACACAATAAATATACCCCTCATCTATTACAAGGAAATCTATTAAATCTTTATTACCAAATTTGACCCCCCTGTATCTATCGATTATTACTTATTTTCCCTCTTTCATTTCAGATCTAAAACATTCCTCTCTTCTCTCTATCTTTCCAGACAGCACCACCACTACCGTCTTCATCATCTCTACCGCCACTATTTATTTATCTCCACCACCACGTTATATGCTTCCACCAAATCAACCACCACCTCCTAAACAATCTATTTGGATTGATTTTGAATTACAAGCCCTAAATCTAGCGAATCAACGAAAAACTTCATTCAAAAACCTAATCTCGAGCATCGTTTGGGAACCGGCGACGGAAATTATCATTAATAACTGAATCTGCAGATTGGATCATCATAAACAACCCATTTCTCTTATTTAATATTCTGTTAATGGTGGTGGTTGTATTATAATTGGTGGCGATGTAGATGGAAATAGTTTTAAACAATGAAACTAATGATGGAGATCTTGGTGGTTCTGGATAGAATGATAAAATTGGAACACTGGTTATGGTGAGGTTAAGATAATGAAATATGAAGATAATGGTGCTTCCGGTTTTTGTGCTGGTGGTGGTGGTGGTGGAAGTTGAGTATGTTGTTGTTGGTGGTGGTGGTGAGGTTGGAATGATAATTTGGTGTGTTACTACTTCATCAACTGTTGAAGTTTACGACTGTATCTGATTTGTAATTGAAAAAGGTTTGATAATTTTGGAGTTCTGTATTGTTGTGGTTGGTTTTTTTAGTTACTTATGGATTTGTTATATGCTAAATTTGTTATGTATTGGTGATGGAGATAATGGTACTTATGGATTTGTTGTGGTTGATTTTGTTTCAGATTCAATTTACAAATTTGGGTCTAAATTCATAAAATAAAACTCAGATTTCAAATTATTTGAAGATTTTTGAACTTTGATTTCCATTGTTTTTGTTCTAAACGCATTTTCAAGTGTTACAAGTACTAATGTTATTGATCGTCATATATTGCAATAAGGCCTGGACTAGCGGAAGAAAATGAAAAGTACCAAAAGTGTACTACAGATTTGGAGGTTGGGCACGGACAGAAATTGGTGATGGTGTGGAGCAGATAAATATTGATGGTGAGATGGCGGTGGTAGTGGTTTTTGTGGTGGTGATGGTGGATTGACTGTTGGTGGTGGTTGTTATTCTGTGTGGTTGTTGGTGGTGGTGAGGTTGGAATGATAAATACAAGAAGATCAGTACTTGGTTTCATAGAAAACTCTGAGGTAACTACTACTTTTGTTACCTTACTCTTTATGTCCAGGTTCACGAGTATCAACTACTGTTGTTGATCCCTTTTATGGGATCAACTACTGCTGTTGATCCCATTTTATGGGATCCACTCTTGTTGTTGATCCCATTTATTGGATCAACTCCTGTTGTTGACAACATTTTTTATGGGATCAACTACTGACTCCTATTGTTGACATCATTTCCTTGGATTAGTATAGTCATGCTTGTAGTTTAAATCATGTTTGCTACAGATTTTTGTTTGTATGCAATTAGATTTTTAGTTTTTTAGGTTGTTGGTGGATCATTTTGATGTTTTTTCGTTAATGTTTTTTTTCATGGTCGAAAAATTTATGGACTTCAGTGTTTATGGGATCAACTACTATTGTTGACAGCATTTTTAATGGGATCAACTGCTGACTCCTATTGTTGATAGAATTTCCTTGTATTAGTATAGTCATGCTTGTAGTTTAAATCATGTTTGTTAAAAGAAATTGGTTTAATTTCTTGATGATTTGTGTTTGTGTATTGTTATTCGACTAATGGCAGTGGTGGTGGTGTTGGATTTTATAGTTGTAAAGTTCTTCAAATGTTGAATTTGTGGTGCAATGGTAGCATGACTGACTCCACGTCAGATGATGCGTGTTCGACTCACGCCAAGTTCACTCATTCGTATGTCTTTTTTTTTTCTTTTTTTTTGTTGTCAAACTTTGGTTTTTGCAGACCAAAGATGATTGTTGCAGAGATTTTTGATTCATTTCTCTAGCACGAAAGGGCTTGATGTATTGAAGTTGATTCACTACATCTTTTTTAGGTTTCATACTAGTTGGATGTTTCTTTTTTTTAATGCTTTTTAGTTTGTACTTGTTATGTTTCTAATGACAAAGATTCTGATTCATTTTTTATGAATGTTATTCTTGTGTTTCTTAAGGATATGTCAGTTTGCAGGTTTATTAGTTTTTACAAGAAACAGACTCATATAAATGGTGTCAACTCCAACTGTTGATCCTTTTTTTGTGGATCAACTTCCATTGTTGATCCCACTTAAAGGGATCAACTTTGGTTGTTGACACTATAATATGGAAACATTGTTCCTGAGTTCTGAATTTTGGGTCAACTTCCATTGTTGACACAACTGAACTGGAATATTTTCTAGTTATTTGTTCCGAATTTCGATTGCGGCGGCGGCGACGGTGGTGGGGGCGGCAGCGGTGACAACATCGATATTTGTAGTGGTGGTGGAATATTAGTGACGGCGGTGGTTGTGGTGGTGGAATGGTGTTGGCGATGATGGTGGTGGTAGTGGTGGAGTGGTGGTGGAGGAGATGCTGGTGGTGGTGGAATGGTGGTGGTGATGGCTGTGAAGTAATAGGGAAAGAAATTTGTTAAGGGATAAGGTTTTTAATTGAATAATATTATAAATGAGGGTATTAAGATAATCTATATTTTAATGGATAAGAATTTTAAATGGTAGGCTATATTTAGTGTTGTATAAGGGTATTTAATTAATATACCCCGCGCTAAGCCTAATAGTTTTCATTAAGTTTGGCACCACTTCATTCTTTCTCTCTCCTCATGTTCTTTTACTCAATCAGTCCAACATCGCCGACCTTCTCTGGATTCTTTTGTCACTGATCATCACCGTTTCGTCCAGAAACAGGATTTGGTGATAGCATTTGTTCAAAGTCCAGACTCTAGACTCGAGAGTTTACCTCCACCGACTTTTAGTTTTCATTGTGAAATGTTTTTGTGTGAGTGACGAATCAAAGTCAAACGACACAAACTCTGTGAAAATGGAAACAGGAATTTTAGTTGTTGAGAAGTTGAGAGGAAAATCAACACTCACTCGATGTTTCTCAAAATACCCTCTCAAATTTATTGTACCCAACAAGGTACTAATAATTAGCTACAAGTAGTATTACATACATAAAAAATCTCAAGTAAAATTGATGATCATCATCAAAAACAATAAGTAATCTATCGTGATTTCAGGTGGGTTCATCTAAAACTGATGCGGTTTGGATTTATAGTCTTACCTATGGTGGTGGCATTGTCTGTGTATGTGCATCCCGCAATCACTTACTTCTTTTGAATTGAAGATGATTGTTTTTAGGATTTTATATGTTATTTTTCGGGTTTGTAGGGAGATTGTGTTTCTTGTGATGTTACAGTTGGAGAAGGTTGTACAGCAGTATTAACAACTCAATCTTCCACTAAGGTTAGTGTTCTCTTCAATTTAGGGCAACTTTTCCTCTTTGTGTATTATTAAAATATAACACTTGTTTATCTGAAAACATTGTTTGTCATTTAATTAGGTTTACAAATCTGTGGGATTGAAGTGTTCTGAACAATGCTTTGAGGTAAGATCTTTCCGTAGCCTCATAAAAAATAGGTTTTTGCTTGATATTGCTGTGAATTCTTGTGCTCTTTTCACTTATATGAACTAAAACTTCGTGATTAGGCTAAACCAATACAAACTTACAAACTAGCAGTTGCAACCAAGGACCAAGGATATGCAGAGAATTATACCTGCTTGTATTATTTGATTTTCAGATTTTTGAACGAACTAATAAATTAGTAATAGTTAGAGGAAGTTGATCAATCAATCTAGAGGAGTTAATATTTCTATCACACTTACAATTCGTCGGTGATGCTTTTGTTTTTGAAAAAGAAACCTGAATGCTTCGGATATGGTCTTAAGTGATTTGAGGTAGCATCTGGAGTTCAGTGATGGGGTGGATCGGTTCGAAAGAGTTCAGGCTTACCTAACTGACCCTCCGACTGATACAATCTATCTAACTGAAAAGAAGTGGATCTGTTTTTGAAATGGGAATCAAGACCAGGGAGTTGTTTGAAGATGTGATTCATGTGAAAAGATCCGTTAAATACATATTCTTGAAAAGTCCCTGCCTTATGCACGAGTTACACCTAATGAATTTGTAAAGTACTACTGGGATGTGTTATAAAACTTTTATTTTTTGTAATGATAATTCACTGTTTCAATTTTGGTGATAAATGGTTCTTACTGATGGTGGCAGTAGGCAAGAGTCGGAAAGGATGCTCTTCTGGTTCTCATTCCGGACCCCGTGACATGTTTTTCTACTGCAAGGTACTTGCAGAAGCAAATTTTCAGAATGGGTTTAGACTCCAACCTAGTGATTGTTGATTGGATCACCAGTGGACGCCATGAAAGTGGAGAAAAGTGGGATTTTAAACTTTACAAGAGCACCAACAACATCTACTTGGAAGATGATCAGCCTTTGTTTCTTGATTCTGTAAGTTGTTATTCTCAATGTGTTTGTTACTATTTAATGGTAGCGAAGACTAGTATACTTCTTAACTTTTGAAACGACTCTTGCCTATTGATGCATATCTGAGTCTGCACAGCATGCCTTCCCAACCATCTGGACCACAATTGTTCTTGTTTCTCAGATTCCATTTTGTTGAAAATGTAAACGCCTTTTGAAAAAGTGGATGCCGTATTCTTGGTTCGTGTAATACTAGTAACGCGTATTTCATAAAAGTAAAAATTGGTACATCCTCGGCCGGACAGGTTACGGAAAAATTAAATTTTTGTTTCCAGATAGTTCTTTCTAAAGATACCAGGCATTAAGTATAACTTATTTTTTTCCTCAACAACTTAGAGTAGCTGCAGATAATTTTATTTAAGTGGTCTTCTCAAATGGTTCTATTTAATGGAAGCAGGTATTACTTGAACAAGGAAGCACTACGACCATTGTGGAGCGCATGCAAAATTACCAAGTCATTGCGATGCTCATTCTTGTGGGGTAGGTATTTCGCTGGATAACAAGTCTTCCCCCGTCTATGTTTCTGGTAAATTGCTTATTCGAAACCATAATTGCTTCCTCATCATCGAAACTAAAAAGTTTAGATGTAAGTATGGATGTAGGCCGAAGCTAAAGAATGTTCAAAACCAATTACAGGAAGAACTTAAGAGAATAATGTGTGCGCAATTTTACATGCCTTCAACCTTGGGACGACATAGTAATACAAAATCAGCTCCAACAAAACCAACTTTTGTTACTTCTTGTAGTGCATTTGGTCCTAAGGTATGTCTCTTCATGTCTTTGTGCCTCTAAATTAAGGGTCATATTTCTACGTGATTTATATCCATGATTTTGGACTCTTTTGTGTCCTAGTAAAATGTTATGTATTTTTGTATTCTTCCTTTCTTTCTTATATTTCTTTTTTGGGTAATACAAACTAACTCCAAATCGATTTAGTTAAGTTGATTGTTAGGCTCTTCTACCCATCATTCATTGGCATGTGGGAAACTCTGAAGTGCAAAATAACTAAAACCTAGGAAAAATAGGCTTAGGTGTTCAGGCCATCCTTTTAACCTTGATGTAGTTTTGAGCAGAACTTTACTTCAAATTACCAATAACACCGGTTCGGAGAAACTCATAAACTTGACTCGAATATCAATTTAGCTTTTGTTCATTTAATTTAAAAAAATAAAATTATAGCAGTGTGTTCTTTCTTTTCCTTGTCTGACTGGTCTTTTATGTTTATAAACAAGAAGAACATGTTCCAATCTGAATAATCATAGAAGTAAAGGGCACTATCGGTCTCCCATAAGCTATTTATTGAATTCTTCGGATGGTATAGGTTTGATTTTGCAAAAAGATCCATGAAAACCATAATTCCTTCACCGTCAGATTTACTTATTCTTTCTAAGCTTGTTATGCTATCTCTATATGCAGGGAATAGGTTTAGTTGTTCGAATAGCTGCTACGACAACTGAATCTGTCTACAAGTTTTTACAGCATCAGTTGGCTAGTATGGAGCCACTACTAGGGGTGTGTCCGTATTGCTGATCAGAAACCAATCACACTTTCATACAAGATGGGAGCATTTAAGTTCATTGCTCTTCTACTACTAATCTATGGGAATCTGGATCTTAAAATACCTGGAAGTTGATACATAGACTATTTTGGCACGCACACTGTGAATTATTCAAAGTAACTTAAGTGAACTATTTGGGGTTGAATCTAATAGATGAGATATTATTCCCTTACCTTTCTTAGAGTTATTCTCTACATTAACTGAAAATATTAAGTCATTAATAAACATAATATAAAACAACCAAAGAGAGGCAAGACTCTCTAAGGAAGATGATTCATATTTCAACATGGTATCATCCTAACCTCGATCCTATTCTCTCTTTTTCAAAATTTTTATTTTTCTTCTAAAAAAATAAAAAATAAAAAATCATATGGCTGGTGATAAAAAACCTCTTCATCCGGCGTTTGCTGTCACAAACATCAAATCCTTAATCCCTATTCTCCTAGACATTAAACAGGATGAATCTCTTCATGGGTTTTTCTTTTTGAACTCCATCTTCAAGCTCACCGTCTCCACTTTCTCATTGACGGATCAGCAACGCCAGCGGATCTTGATGCCGATACCGTAAAACAATTGGACGCTCTCTGTCGCCAATGGATGTTCTCTACCATGGCCAAAGATTTAATGCTTACCGTCCTCAAATCTGGCACCACTGCTCATGAGATTTGGAATCACCTTAAGAAGCTTTTTCAAGACAACAAAGGTAATCACGCTGCAACCCTTGAAAGTAAATTTGTTAATCTTAAATTTGTTGATTGTACTGGTGTTGATGATTACTGTGACAAGTTAAAATCACTGTCCGATCGTTTACATGATCTTGATTTTCCCATGAATGAGAAGAGATTGGTTATCCAACTCGTTAATGGCCTTCCGGAGGAATACAACACCGTTGCCTCATTCATTCAACAATCAATGCCAAGTTTTGATACTGCTCGATCACAACTTCGTACGGAGGAGATTCGTCGTTCCCAGCAAACCCTAGCAGCTCCGCCTACAGCACTGGCTGCTGCTGCTGCCTACTCTTCAAATCGTAGTACACAGCGGCCAAATCGTTCAACCAATGGCCGACGTGGTCCTCGCCCTGCCTCCAGCTACAGCAACACAGTGGCTCAACCACCCCTACTGCCAACACCAACTATGCCTCGCCTGCACACCTACCAGTCGTATTGGCCACCAAACTGGCCATTGCCCCCTTGCCCGTACCCTACAGCACCATCCTGGCAACCATCGTCTTCACCCCGCAGGCCGCATAGCAACAACAGTTCTCTACAGCAACATCACCAGTGTACACAACATGGCAGGTCACCTGGACTTGGCCGTGGCCAAGCTTTCCTCATTCCCAGCACTGAACTTCTCCAACCCGACGATATTGCAGAGGCGTATAGTTCCATGAGTCTTCAGCCACCTGACGATGCATTCTATATGGATACTGGCGCCACATCGCACCTCACTACAAATCAAGGTACGCTGCATAACGTTTTCAACTCTAGCAATGTTCGTTCTATTCTAGTTGGCAATGGCAACAGCATTCCGGTTACGGCTAGTGGTACCAAGTTCTTAAACCTTTCTTCTCGTATTCTTCAGCTCAAAGATACCCTAGTTGTCCCTGATATTATCAAAAACCTAGTATCTGTTCGTAAATTCACCACTGATAATCATGTGTCTGTTGAATTTGACCCATCTGGTTTTTCTGTGAAGGATCTGATTTCGAAGAAGACTATTCTACGATGTAACAGTTCTGGAGATCTCTATCCTATAACCAAGTCTGTCGTCTCTTCTCCCACTACGTCCCTGTCTCAACCTATCTCTCTTGTTGTTTGCTCGCCCAATGTTTGGCATAACCGTCTTGGCCACCCTGGAAAGGCTATCATAGATGTCCTACGCACAAAAAGTCTTATTTCATGTAATAAAAGTGCATGTTCTACACTGTGTCATTCCTGTCAAGTTAGCAAACATGTTAGATTACCATTTTCTGAGTCTAATTCAAATACTTTTGCACCTTTTGATATTATTCATAGTGATTTATGGACCTGTCCATCACATGTCGAGACAGGTTTTCGATATTACCTTATTTTGTTGGATGATTTTACTAATCATCTATGGGTTTATCCTTTAAGGTTCAAATCTCAAGTTTATACAAAATTCTTGGAAATTCACTCATTTATTAAACCTCAATTTGAGCGTGACATCAAAAGTTTTCAATGTGACTTAGGGCGTGAATTTGATAATTCCTCTTTTCATAATTTTGCTCATACAAATGGCTTTGTTTTCCGATTCTATTGTCCTCAAACTTCCTCTCAAAATGGCAAGGCTGAGCGTATGATTCGTCGTGTCAACGACATTACTCATACACTTATGTCTCACGCCTCCATTCCTTCAAAGTATTGGGCTGACTCTGTCAATATGGCAGTTTATCTCTATAACATTCTTCCTACCAAAATTCTCCATTTCCGTTCTCCGGTTTTTGCTCTATATGGTCGCGAACCTACGTATAATCACCTTCGCATATTTGGCTGTCTTTGCTACCCTAATCTTTCATCCACCACACCTCACAAACTTGCCCCCCGCTCTACTAAATGTGTTTTCCTTGGTTTTCCTATCAATCATCGTGGTTATCGTTGTCTTGATCTTACCACTCATAAAATAATCATCTCTCGTCATGTTACTTTTGACGAAACTGTTTTTCCCTTTGCAACTATTGCTCCCACCAATTCAACAGAGTCCGATTCCTCTACTTCGCCTATCCATCACTCTTTAGCTGACAATCTTGCCTACCCGTCAGCGGCATCTTCAACCTCTTCGCCTGCTGTACACAATGCACCTATTCCCTATACTCCTCCACACAGGCGCAGACCTACAATGCCTACTGCTCCTTCCGCTTCTATTCTGCCGAGTCCAGCTACTACTCCTTCGCCTGAACTACTTACAGTTTCTGTCGCCTCTCCCAGCCAAGACTCTCCAGTTCCAACTTCTGTTCATCCCTCCACTGTTACGGCTCCACCCATCCTTCCCTATACTCGTCCAGTTACTCGGGCCTCACGTGGAATTTTCTGCCCCAATCCCAAACTCAATCTTCATGTCCAGTCCAAGTATGTGATCTCTCCATTGCCTCGTTCTCACTTATATGCTCTTAGGGACCCTAAATGGAATGCGGCCATGCTAGATGAATACAATGCTATGTTGAAAACTAATACTTGGGTACTTGTTCCACGGCCACGAGATGCACATGGTATTCGTTCTATGTGGCTTTTTCGCCACAAGTTTAATGCCGACGGTTCTTTGCAGCGTCATAAGGCACGTCTTGTTGCAAATGGTAAATCCCAACAAATTGGGGTTGACTGTTTTGAAACATTTAGCCCGGTTGTCAAACCGGCTACTATTCGTACTGTGCTCACTATTGCAGCTTCACGCTCCTGGCCTATACATCAGCTAGATGTCAAGAATGCATTTCTTCACGGGGATTTGACTGAAACAGTTTATATGCATCAGCCGCCGGGTTTTGTTGACCCTGCTCACCCTGATTATGTGTGTCGACTACGTCGATCTCTTTATGGTCTAAAGCAGGCACCTCGTGCATGGTTTCAGCGTTTTGCCAAGTTTATTACCAATTGTGGTTTTCGGGGCAGTGTATGTGATCCCTCTCTCTTCGTCTATCAATCCGGATCCGAGACGGCATACTTACTACTATATGTTGATGATATTATTTTAACAGCAAATACTGATAAACTTCTTTGTCGTTTTATTGCATTGATGAAACGAGAGTTTGCTATGACTGATCTTGGCCCGCTGCACAATTTTTTGGGTATTTCTATTCACCGCTCCTCTTCAGGTCTCTACTTGTCTCAATCAGTCTACACGAAGGACATTATTGCACGGGCATCCATGACAACTTGTAATTCCGTGGCAACACCGGTGGATACTCATTCGAAACTCAGTGCAACTTCTGGTCCAAGAATTGAGGATCCAACTCTATATCGAAGCCTGACGGGGGCTCTACAGTACCTTACTTTCACTAGACCGGATATATCCTATGCAGTTCAGCAGGTATGTCTGTTTATGCATGATCCTAGGGAGCCTCACATGCAGGCCCTTAAGCGGATCCTTCGTTACCTTCAGGGTACTCTTGATCATGGTTTGTTTCTATCTGCTACCACAATTTCTAGTTTAACTGCATATTCCGATGCCGATTGGGCGGGATGTCCAGATTCTCGTCGATCAACTTCAGGTTACTGCATCTTTCTCGGCGATAATCTAGTTTCCTGGTCTTCCAAGCGTCAGGCAACAGTCTCACGTTCCAGTGCTGAAGCTGAATATCGGGGAGTTGCCAATGCAGTTGCTGAGACTACTTGGCTTCGAAACCTACTTCTTGAGTTACATCTTCCTGTACGACGTGCCACCATTGTATACTGTGATAATGTCAGTGCAGTTTATATGTCTGGAGATCCTGTTCAACATCAACGCACCAAACATGTGGAGATTGACATACATTTCGTACGTGATCGCGTTCGCATTGGTGACATTCACGTCTTACACATACCCTCGGAAAATCAATATGCTGACATTTTTACCAAGGGCCTTCCTCGCCAGCTGTTTACTCGTTTTCGTACTAGTCTGAGCGTCTGCTCTTCTCCCGCTCCGACTAAGGGGGTGTAATAGATGAGATATTATTCCCTTACCTTTCTTAGAGTTATTCTAGTTATTCTCTACATTAACTGAAAATATTAAGTCATTAATAAACATAATATAAAACAACCAAAGAGAGGCAAGACTCTCTAAGGAAGATGATTCATATTTCAACAGAATCGTTGATAGGTGTAATAAAGTGTGGAATGAGCAACTTCTTGTAAATGTCTTCAGGCCAGGGTCGTAGATGATGTTCTCACCCCCAACTTAACAGTCAGTCTACTTGCTGCTTCTCTGCATCAGTTAATACGGTTTCAAAATCGAGAAGAGTTTCCTAAATATTTGCGGTCTCATCTTTGATACCACAAACAAGATAAATTGCTTCAAAAAAAAACCCATCACAAAGCAATGGAGATTGGCCTGCTGAATAAGGCGAGTGGGCCATTTGGCCGATCTCTCTCAAAGATGGAACGATTTTTTGGGCACTACTCAAAAATGGAGGGGATTACTCTACATTTTTTTAGTGGATATTTGGAGTAATTTTGGGTCACCCCTTATCTAAGTATTTATGTTAATACCAAACTTACCCTTCTTAGTTAAATTAGTTAGGGTAATGATTAGTTAGTGTAAGGATTAATTAAATAATTAAGTCAAATTAATTAGTGATTAGTAAGGTTAGATTAATTAGTCGGGTGTTTTTAGAAGAATAATTTTTGAGAAGAAGATGAGGGTTTTTTTTTTTGGTTGATTTGAAATGAGGGTTTCGGGTACTTTGGTATACTTCAAATTTAGTTAATGTTGTTTGAATTGGCCAAAACTTTCGAAAAAATGAAAATTTTATAAACTGATTTCGACCATGGAAATAAAATTCGGTTACGACATCTGAAGAACAGGTAGCCGAACTCATCTGCAAGTGTAGTTCGGCTAATGTTTCTGAAAACACAGGTAGCCGAACTCATCTTTAATGAAGTTTTTTCTTTCAGAGAAAGGTTCGGTTAGGAGAAAAAAATTGCGACGTAACCGAACTAAAATTGTGGCTGGGAAAAAATATGAAAAAAAGTTGCGACGTAACCGAACTAAAAGTTCGGCTGGGAAAAAAAATCGACGTAACCGAACTCAATATGTATGTTTTCATGGAAAAGTTCGGTTAGGAGAAAAAATTTGCGACGTAACCGAACTAAAAGTTCGGCTGGGAATTTTTTTTACGAGGTAACCGAACTTTTTTCTGATAGAAAAATCTCTATTAAAGATGAGTTCGGCTAGTTCGACAAACTGTTTCACATAATTCCTAGCCGAACTTCTCTCTGCAACTTCAATTTTCAACTCATTTTGATGATTACTACTCATTTTTTCAACCAAAAACGAATCACAAGTAATGGGTTTGTGGAAATTTCTTTGAATCGAGACGATGAACCGGAAAGAAGAGAAGAAAATGAACCCTCTAATAGTAACGGATTTGTGAAAAATTAAAAGTAATGGATTTGTTATGATTTTGATTTTGATTTTGATTTTGTTTTGTTAATGATTTAGATTAGGTATATGTATATTTATTAGATTAGTTTTAATTTTAATTAGGTTAAGGGTAGGTTAATTATTTCCACACTTTAGGAGACCCCTTATAAGTATAGGGTAGACATTCTTATCAGTTAGTAGTCCCCTCCATTTTTGAGTAGTGCCCAAAAAATCGTTCCAAAGATGGGCAACGGTAGGGGAAACGCCCCTTGCAACTGCAAAGTCAGCATGTTTCTCAATTTAAACCCCACCTATTTTCCTCTTTCTTTCTATGTTGGTATATTTCATTTCGGTGCATTGCCGCTTCGAGCATCCATAATGGAGATCAGATTTGTTAAACTTGGTTGGAACCCTC
>JAJJMB010003267.1:3559319-3590921 GCA_023531105.1 Papaver atlanticum | reverse complement strand
AGGGGTAAAATACCAAAATTAGTACAGAAATGGGTACTAACACTATACATAAAAGAGATGAAAATAGACACATAAATGCGTCTATCAGGTGCCTACCAAACTGGAGTTAGAGTTTTCTTATGTTGTTTTTTAGTTTTATCCTGTGTACTACTTCTTTTTAACCAGAAAGCAACATATCCTTGTATTTCTATAGCCAAGGTCTTAGTTGGTGTTGATTTGTTTTCTAAAACCCTGTTGCATCTTTCCTTCCAAATGAACCACATTCTTAGTAAGTATTAATTCTAAAGAAATATCTTTTCTAGGGTTATTAATCCAATCATTACAAATTTCTAAGAATGTACTTGAACAATCTATGTTAAGAGAGATGGGATTAGGATCTGAATTCCATACTTCTTTAGCATAAGGGCAGTGTAATAAAAGATGTTCAGTAGTTTCGATTTCAGTTCCACACATGGTACAATGAGGTTCAACATCTTTCACCTTTCCACACAGTTTAGAGTTAGTAGATAAAGCATTTTGAAGGAACTTCCATAGAAATAGTTTAATTCTTTGAGATATATCTAGTTTCCAAACAGCTATCCAAAAAAGAGTCAGGAAAATCTAGACTACCTATATCAATACCAGTTTCATTCAATTTGTCATATAAGGATTTCACTGTGTAGTCCCCTGATTTAGTTAAGGTCTATCTTAGTTGATCTTTCTTAAGAATGTGATTCTTGTCTTTAAAGAGATAAATTTTCCTAAACTTGGAGGCAATATCATCAGGAAAAACTGAGTTTATGATGTCAAGATTCCAAGAACTAGTTTCCTGATCTATTAGGTCTGAAACTAAAGTAATGTGATTATTTTGTGTGGTACGAAAGTTTTCTTGGGTTTCAGTTAATCCAGGTATCCATTTGTCATTCCAAATACTAATATCGTGGCCATTTCCAACTTCCCGGATACTATACTTATAGATAAGTTCTAATCATTGACTTATACAGTTCCAAGTCCAGGAACCATTAGTTTTAGCTTTAGCTCTGAGGGGTTGTATGGTTCTAAAATATCTAGAGCCCATAGTTTTGACCCAAAGAGCATTTGGTTCCTTAACTAACCTCCAAGTTAGTTTAGCATGCATTGCAAGATTGAATTTACGAGCATCCTTAAAACCTAGTCCCCCTTTCTGAATAAGCTTGCATAGACTTGGCCATGCCTTAGGGTAGAAACCAGTTCTTCCTGTTTCTTTTCCCCACCAAAAATCTCTCTGTATTGCGTTAATTTTATTGGTTATCTTTTTGGGTAGGATAAAACATCCCATCTGGTAAGTAGGGATACCAGATGAGACTGCTCTATTTAAGACAGGTCTGCTGGGTTCAGAAAGAACTAATTCTTTCCATCCTTTGGATTTAGATTCCATTCTTTCTAAAATTGGTGGAAAGGTTTTTATTTTGGATCTATCACATAAATAGGGCAGCTCCTAGATAAGGGTCCTTAAGGCTTATATGTTTTATTTTCAGGAGTTTAGACATCATTCTCTGATGTTTTGGTGCCACTTTTCTACCAAAGAAAACCCCAGACTTTTCAAAGCTAATAAGCTGACCAGAGGCTTTACTAAAAATTGCTATAGTGTCAAGTAAATTCCTACATTCTACAAGATCAGCTTTCACAGAGAGGAGGCAATCATCTGCAAATAAAAGATGTGAGATTGGTTCACTCTTGGGAGTTATCTTGACCCCATGTAAGATCTTCTTACTCTCTTGATGAAGAAGAAGTCTAGAAAAAATCTCCATACATATAATGAATAAGTATGGGGAGAGAGGATCTCCTTGGCGCAAGCCTCTAGAAGAATTAAAAGCCTCACCAGGAGAGCCATTTAAAAGAACAGAAATAGTAGTTGTTGAAATACATTACTCTATTAGCAAACAAACATCTTTACTGAAACTAAAAGAAGTCAAGGATGAAAGAAGAAATTTCCAGTTGACCCTATCAGAAGCCTTAAACATGTCGATTTTTAAACCTAAGCCACCAATTCTTGTTTTCTTATATTTAAAGGAGTGTATGATTTCATGAGCTACTATAATATTATCAGAAATCTGTCTAGAAGAAATAAAGGCTGACTAAAATTGGGAGATTATTTTTTCCAAAAATGGTTTAATTCAATTAGCTATAATCTTTTCTATTGCTTTATAAACTGTATTACACATCCCTATTGGCCTAAATTGGCTGGGGTTTTTAGGTTGTTTCACCTTAGGAATTAAAAAAAGATGAGTCATATTTAATTCAGGATGCATTTTCTTATTTTAAAAAAAAATTTGGACAGTCAAAGTGACTTGAGTACCTACTGTATCCCAATTGTACAAGAAAAAACTTACTGGGAACCCATCAGGTCCTGGAGATTTATTAGGTTTCATGTTTTTTAAAACTAGAAAGATTTCCTCCCTAGTAGGGGGATCAATATACTATAATTGTCTTGAATGGATATGACTGGTATAATATCTTTAAACAGTTGGTCATTTGTATGCTGATCTGAGGATGTTTCCTTAAAAAAAGTTTGAAAATAATCAGTGAGGATTATACTAATCTCAGTTCTATTTCTAGTAACCACATTATGAGTGTTAAGCATACTCTCTATGTTGTTCCATTTTCTTCTTCTTAAGGTAATTGTATTGAAGTATTTAGTATTCCTTTCCCCTAACTCAATAATGTTATTCCTAGATTGTTGCTTTGCTATGGCTTCTTGGGTATCATATAGGAGTTCTAATTCTATTAATTTTTCTTTTAATTTTTTCTATTAATGCTCAGTATATCTACTTGCTTTTAGTCTTTCAATATCTTTAAAAAGTTTTTTAATCTTCTTTGAGGGTAGCCCAAAGATATTTCTTTTCCAGTCCAATAAGTTAGTTCCTAGGGTGTTCAATTTTGTGACTAAGCTTTAGGGGATATCTTCTGCATTATGATCTTTCCATGTTTCTTTGATTACTTGAATGCGGGAACTTTCAACCAAGTGTCATAAAACTTAAAGACCCATTCAAGTTTAGTTGTTATATTATCAGTATAAAGCATAATAGGGCAATGGTCAGAGCCTATGGCTACAAGGTGTCTCGGGGAAGCATTAGGAAATTGAGAGTGCCTATCGGCATTAATTACTGCTCTATCTAGCCTTTCCTGAATATTTTGATTGCCTTCTCTATGATTATCCCAAGTGTATTCCGAACCAGAGAAACCTAAATCATATAAGCCAGCTCTATCTAAAATGTTGTAATAATAATCACTATTAGATTTATTGAAAGGTATACCTCCTAACTTCTTAGATTGATTAAAAATCATGTTAAAGTCTCCTAGAACTATCCATGGCATATTTCTCCTAATTATTTGTACACTTATCTCTTCTAAGAAATCCCAAGCTATGTTTCTATTAAAGGGATAAGGACTACCATAAAAGCATGTTAGAGCCCATTGTTTGGTGTCAAAAGCCGAGTTAACAATAACATTAATCATGTTGATGTTCCACTGAACTATTTCAAAGTAAAACCCATCAATCCAAGCTATAACAAGCCCCCCTGATGTACCTATGAGGTCTACTATATGGTAATTAGGAAAGGATGATACTAATGATTTAACAAATTGCCTTTGGTTCTTGGTTTCTGAAGAAATAGGATTTCAGGTTTTTCTATATTAATTAGATTTGCCAAATGATTTTGAGTCAAAGGATTTCTGCATCCTTGCACATTCCAAGCTAAGATTTTCATTTCAAGGTAAGGAGGTAGAACTAAGGATTAAGTGACAGACAAGGTAACAAAACAGATTATTGGTTATAAATTGTAGGTCAAACTAATTGAGGATGCATGTTAACAAGTAAACAGAGACTTGTGTAAAAACACTAAGCAAAAACTTACAGTTGTAAAATATAGATTAAACAGGATGATTAGGATATGCAAATAAAATTAGATGATTGAAATTAAATTAAGCAAACAAAAACAAGAAAAAGGTATGAATTTTATGAGAAGTACTTGTGTCTCCTCATGTTGCTTCAAAGGGGTTAGGCCTTGGAATGGAATTGGTAGATAGGCACTTGGCTGAGCTTTGTTGTCTATGATATTAGACCCATATTGATCAATTTGCAAAAGTTTCCCATCCATCGATGGGATAGAGCAGAGATTTTCCGACGAATAAGAAGATAAAAAATCTGAAACTGATATTTTGAAAGCTGATTTTGGCTGAGTTAAAGAGGTTTGAAAATTGGATGCAATGCAAATTTGTTTCTCTTGATTAGGAGAAGGAGCAGTTACTGAATTTTTAGGAGATAAGGACAGAGGTGAAATTGGGGATTCGAATGAATCCCTAGCATTTTCAAAGGATAAAAAGAAAGTCTGCGCTTCTCACAGAAGAAGGAGAACTTATCCTAATTTGCTGAGCGTGATTAGCAATATCCTATAAAAGACCACAACCATTCTGAAGCATCGATTCAGTCGATCTTGACACAACGGTTACTCTGAATGTTTCAGAGTTAGCGGATCGGAACGATTCGTCCTATGATTCCGGCATAGGAATAAAGTTCTCCGACAAGTTGAAAGGAAAAGTCATTTTTCCTAGCACCGTAGATGATGCTTGAGGCATATCTCCTTCAATTACAAAAGGTCTTAAAACTTCATAGGATTGATGATTATCCTGAAAGGCTGGTTCTTCGTCTTCGTAGGTTCTAAAAATGTCCGTAAAGGATTCACGTACACCTGGATGAGAAAGATAAGTCTCAACTGGTACTGTCTTCCCATGGCAGTCGAAATTATCTTTTGGGTTCCAAATTTGAACAAGTTCATCATTTAACCAGCTTATGTCATCTCTTGGATAGGGTGAGTCAACTGAGATATCATAGATATCTTCTAAAGGTCTACCTTTAAGAACAGAACAATTTCCTACTTTGTGAGAGAAAAACTTTAAAGGAAGATTTAAGTAGTTGAAATAGATAGAAGTGGCTGGATATCTTCCCACTTTGACTAACAGATGATCTATAAGGGGTTTTTCGATGTTTACCCAAACTAAAACTCTAGGTTGGCAATCAGGTGTTTCACTACCTTTGCATACTCTTGAAACTTTTCCAATCTTACTGGCAATTAATCATAACACTTCATGACTTTTCCTATGCTCATATTTAGTATTTGAGATGGTAGCCCATATCGGGATTTCTTTAACTTTGTCAGTTGAAATACTCATTCCTTGATAAGCAGTTGTTGCAGCAAGAACATTACCAAATGGATGCCACGGACCATTTGTTGAAATCCAAATGAAATCATCTTATGTTATAAAGGTGATAATGAAGATGTTCGGATCTACTTCCCTTATTTGAAAACCTAGATGCACCCCCTGGAGTTATTCAAAGATCCTCTAACCTCATATTGCTTCAGAATAGAAGTTGAAAAAACCCTAGCCAAGATATTAAATGGTTTAATGCCATAGTCTTTAATAAAAGAAGGAGGAGTAGGGAGAAGACCAGTATTACTGTAGTTTGCAAAACGCTGAGCTAATGAGAGGCCACTGAGGTGTTTGTAGAGATTTAAGTGATCTCCCATTGAGAAAGAAGATAGATTTCAGGAAGGAAATAGATATGGTTACTAAGTTTTATAGCAAAGGTTATATATAGATGGTGAGGATAACAAACAGATGAAAAACTTATGAGAAATTTTTATGTTGCAGTACCCGTGAATGATGAAGAGTTCGAGAAGAAAGCTTTTTTTATATCATAGCCAATCAACAATCGACAACTTCAAGATTCAAATTTAAACTGATAGGAATGATACCTTAAGGAAAAAATAGCAGGTATCCTTTGACTAAACTATTTGTTGGGATGTGTATTATCCTAGGAACATAGTCCAACAATACGAGGTTGAATGACACTGACATTGCTATGTTATCTTATTAGCACAATGCACGTAAAAAGGAAAAACAAAATCATAGAGGCTTGAAAGAGAGATATCAGGGCAAGTTAAGGGAACAATGCAAGGAAATTGATATTCTAAAAAAAAATTGGGATGAGAGACCCTAAACAATCTATTTTATTGAGAATAAGAGATTAGAAAGATAATACCTATTTAGCTCTTAAAATTTTCCTTAGAATTCCTTTGAGATACGACTTAGCCAGACTAAGATACTCACATGACAGAATAATATTCTCTAAATAATAAGAAAGCTATTTTAAGAAAATTTATCACTGTCCTATTTAAGAATGATCCTTCCTAAGTAGAAGAAATGTGTTTATATATAATCAGTAGTTCTATTGTTTTCAGTCCTCACTAAATAAGCTATTAAATTTTCTAAGTATCTTTAATTTACCATTGCTACCTTACTTTATTACATTCTAAAGAGTTGAACTATGAACTGATAGCTCAAAGACCATAGATTGGGAAACATAAAAAGCAGACCTATTAGTACATAGCATAGGCCTAAGGTGCTACTGAATAGCCTATGAGAAATTTCCTTTTACAGAGGATAAAATAAATAACTTAAACCTATATGTCTCATTAATGTTTGATATTATTTAAGAATTCATCTAGCTAATAGGTTCTGGTTTTCTTTACTAGACTAAGACAATATAGGAAGGAATTCTGTCACTTCCAATGAGCAGGAAAGATGTAGAAAGAGTGCATACTAATCTTGTAATGTAAGATCCTAAATACACCTAAATTGATTGGGGGTCTATTACTCTATTAAACCCTATTTGTATTGAGAAGATAAAAAACAAGGCTCGACTGATTTGATTAAACTTGATGTTTTACAAACTCAAATTATTTTTAGCATGTTTTAGAGACTACATCAGATATCGAAGCAATTTGGGTGAGAGAACAATCAAAGTAAATCTTTAAGATAAGAATACTAGAGGTTTACCATGATTAAACGAAAAAGAAGTGCAAGAGTCAACACGCATGCTCAAAAATTCTAGAAAGAAACTAAGCCAAATACAATTATATATATTGCTCCCCAGTCTAAGAAAAAAGCACTTCAATTCTGGAGATTTAGAGAAAAGAAAGTCACTAATTTTAAACTATGGCTTGTAATCACACCAAGGTGCCTGAGAATGCTTTTGTTTCTGTTTCTAAGGTGATGCGATGTAGGGAGGATCATCTTCATAAGGTACAGTATTACTTTTGTTATCTATGTGGCACTGATCAATTTCTTCATGCAGAACACTAAGCATCTTGCCTACTGCAACATGAGACCAGAAGAGAAGGAAAAGCTGGATGCAATGATAAGGGCAGAGATTCAGTATAACCTTGAGCGAAGTAATCCTATTAATGCTTCTATTTTATATAGTGAAATGCCTCCGGGTTATGATTATGATTATTTTCGGAGAATGGAAGCTAGATATAACTGGAAGAAAAAAAAGGAAAAGGCAACTTTGAGGAGGCTGAGCAAGTTGATGCTAGAGGTGAAATAGCTTTTTAAGTAGATTAAAGGCTAAATGTTAAAAGTATGTTGAAATTTACTAAGTTCAGTCATGTCTTTTTGGGTTTAAAGTTGTTTATCTTTTATGTGTAGAAAGTACTGGTTTCTAATGTTTATGTCTATGTATACTGGTATTTTCCTATTGATTTTGATGGGTTGTTACAAAGTTTAACTCTGTTATTCCTATTGTCAAAAGATGGGTGGAAACTAAAATATTTTGGGTATAAGTTATCTTTATTTGAATTGTCTATGGAGAGAAGTATCTCAGAAAAAACTGTAATCAATTTAAAGAGGGACTACCCTATAAAGTTCTTATCATGATAAAGCTCTAAAGTCAAAATCCTCTGAAAAAATTCTTAAAAGAGACTAAAACTACCTTATTTAATCCTAATATCTCTAAGAACTTAAGGGTATTGTGTAAATAAGTTTACTAATCGACAACTATTTTCAGCCCACAATGATCTATCCAGACATTTCCAATTGTCATTAAAACAAGTAGAAAGTTGATAGAATTTCTTAGGAACCTATACTAAGAAGTTAATAAGTACCTGATTCTAAAAATGTTACAGCATTCCTGCTTAAAGCTTGTATTTGTGTGAATGTGTGGTTCCTTGATGGTTCTGAAATATAGTCACTTAATTCTATTTAGAGGCACCTGATATCAGGGGATGGAGAAACTAATTTATCCCATTTCTATGGGCTTTCTAGAATTGATCTTAAATAAATGGGGATTTTAATAAAGTGCCACCGTTTTTTTTCAGAATTTATTTAATGCCACACATTTGACCTTTTCCATCCAGTTTTTTTCCTGGCATCCGTTAGTGCATAGGTGGCAGTTATCCAGCTTAGTAAAAGACATCTATGCCCTCGAATCGTCTCACTGTAGCTGAGCTAAATCAAGTCATCATAGCGAGTCATTACCGAGTTAAGTCGTGAGTTAGAGAAACAACACTCATTCATACTCTGCAATACAACCCCTGGCAGTAACATAAGCCTCAACTCCACCTGCAACAGCATAATAGCATCACCAACAAACACCAAAATCTCCAACTGAACTGCAAGCTCAAAACAGAATCCACCTGCAACTGTCCCCTAGCTACCAGCATTTCCTTCTCATTGCAGTATTATTACAACCCATAACAGCATCAGTATACGCTGCAATAACCAGCACCATTTAAAAATATCTGCACCTGTAGTTTGTACCTACCCTAGACATTCATCTAAACAGTTCCATACACCCTGTAATAGCATCATTCAGTTGCAACACCACCAACATCAGACTTGCAGCTCAACTTTAGTTCAAATCACATCACCAACACAAGCTAACTGCAGCAGTTCCTGTACCTCCAATTCCATCTCAGACTCATAGCTGTAGTTATTCTCCCTTTCTTCACCAAAATTGTTTAAATAAAACCTTGACAAATTGTTATAATTCAGCAAAAATTATTATGAAATCCCATTGTCAACATTCATAACTATCATACAAGGAATGAAAAATCAATAATATAAACCTTCAATTCACTTTGCATAAAGAAATTTGTACAGGAAAAAGAAATCTCATACATTAATCAATTGATCAAACCCACTGCAATCCCAAAGCTAGTGCAAACAGAACTTGTTTTGATTCAAACAATATTCGAAAGATGATTTTAACACAATTTTCTTGTTTTGATTCAGTGGTTGTAAACAAAACTCTTATGCTTCCATTTCAATGATATCAAGCAAGAACAAGAACTCCAATTATCAACTGCTTCAGTTTTCATATCTCTAACACCACCATACAAACCCTAATAAATCAATTAATTCAAGTTCAAAACGAACTTCCATACACAAATTAACACAAACCCATATCTCCAATCTAATCAATTTGATTAAATCATGATCAAATCATTAAAAAAAAATACACAAAATTTCAAAACCTCCGGTGCATTGTATTAAAACCACACTTACCTCTTCTTCCTTCACCACCAACAGATTCCATAAGATTCAGTAGAAAA
This sequence comes from Papaver atlanticum, assembly GCA_023531105.1. NCBI lineage: Eukaryota > Viridiplantae > Streptophyta > Magnoliopsida > Ranunculales > Papaveraceae > Papaver > Papaver atlanticum. The sequence continues at coordinate 3,581,508 of JAJJMB010003267.1, read as the reverse complement.
CTTTTAACATGATTTCGGTTTACTGGACCCAAACTTGATTTCAGTTTTACCATAAGAATAAAACCAATTTTCTCATGATTTCCTTCAAACCCAAATTCACTGTTTACATATCAACAAACCCTAACTCATGTATAATTTCTTCACCTTCAAATCTCATACTAATAGATGGAAACCCATTAGTCATATATGATTAGAAGAAGAAAAAAAACATTAATCCGACCAAAATCAAACCCTAATTTCAATTTTAACACAATCTGCAAACCCTAATAGTGAGAAAATGATTTGTAATTGTTGTTGTGGTCGAGATTTGAAAGAAGGAGAAGATGAAACAAGAAGATAGAAACGGAATAGTGAGAAAGAACAAGAAGCAGAGCTGCATAAAGCCATAGAGATGAGAGGGCGGTGGCTTTTTTCTTTCGTTCCCTTCGTGATACTGGTAAGCATAACAGGACTTGTAAGGGTAAGTTCGTAAAGTAGACATTTTTTGTTGACCAAATCAACCCAAAATGACCAAACACGTGGGTCCAGATGGAAAAACTAACGGAAGTGGCATTTAATAAATTTTAAAAAAAACGGTGGCATTTTCTTAAACCGGAAAACCAAAGTGTGGCATTTTGTTAAAATTCTCTTAAATAAATGCCAACACAATTTCAGAAGAAAACTTGTAAATGTTTAAAAATGGGGTACCCTAGGAAAATCAGAATATATAAAATATTAACCACAAGAGAACCTTAATGATTAATTTAATCGGAAATGCTCAACATAAGAAAAAACTTACGGAGCCATACAGTACTTTCACATAGAAGTGGATCAAGGAAAGATCAATATTGCATAATATTTAAAAGGTCATTCTATCTTTTATCAATATTTGCATAAAGACATAATAGACTTAACTTTTGACATATATGGGACAATCATAGTTCACGGACGTAAACACACATATCCCATTAAAAAATTTGCAATATATAAATCCAATAAGATTAATACTGCAAAATCATCTTCCAAATAACTTAGAATTTAAATAAATAAATCTAAAACATTGCAAGATGAAAATTGTTGGCAATAGCTATGTGTAATCACAATCTTTGCTATTCCAAACCCTTGTTATCCTTCTTAAAACACAAAAATAAATTCTCATAAGAAGTTTCCTAGAAAAAAGAAAAATCAACTTTAAAAAGAGCCATACTAAAGGACTTAGACATAATCAGCAACCAGAGATCGAACAAAAACAAGTTCATCGGTTGCTTTCTTCAGTTCAGTCTTCAGAAACTCAATATTCTTTGTTGCAATTTCAAGTTGGTCACGTACAACCCCAAAATCACAAAGAAGATTTCCAACCAATTGAGATGACATCTGGACTGGAAGATCGTTTTCATGATCAACTGCATGAAAACAGGTTATGAATAGAGGGGTCTCATGAAACTCAATAACTTTGCCACCTTCAACTTTGTCTTCCTTTTTGCATCCATCTATTTTGCACTCCATGAAATCACAAGAGAATTCTTTACATTATGGAACGAGCATACATCAGAAGGAGGAATCCTTGATATATTTATATGACATTTTCATAGGGAAACCCTAGGGTTACTCGTTTACGTTCGGTAATGAGTCGGGTGCACGTACGTTCGTGGTTATGAGCCAAATTCAAAACCAAGGAACCAATGGAGCCTATATTTAGAAGTGTGTTTTGAAAAAAAAAAAAAAAAAAAAAAAAAACTCAAAAACAAGTTCTAAACATGTGACAGAAAAACTTGGCTCAAAAATAGAACACAAGGCAATTGTTGAAACTCAACAAATCAACTGTCTTTAAGGAAGAACAAAATGAAGTTTTTCAAAGTGGACAACAAAAAGAATTTTCTCAAGAGTTATCGATCATTTATATTCATGTAATAATTAACCGGAGCAGGGCTCAACAGTAAGATGATCATTATTTTATTTAAAAACAAATACAACAAAGACCACTTTGTCAAGAAGAAGAAATCTTCTTGAGAATCATGTGCATCCTCACACGGTCTCAAAGAGGAAGCACAACTGTAAGTAGTCAAGTTGTAATTCGATGAGAACATTGCTCATTAAGGGTATTGACATTCTCGACTTTTCTTCCTTGAACAGTATCAGAGAATTCAATAGAGTTAGCCTCAAGAGAATTAATAAAAGAATGACAAGTATTACCTGAAGCTGCTGCCTTCCTTGCTCTCTTAATGCTACTGAAAAAACGGGGGTCAAACAACCACATCCAATATTTCGTTAGGCAATCTGTATGGACAACTCCAATACAATTCTAAGAGAATCAACTAGACAGTCAGACTCAATCACATAAAAGTATCCAAGAGTTATATCTCAATTTCTCAAATCAATCTGCAATCAAACAGATAGAAATCTATGAGACGGATCGATATGAGAAATAACTTGGATGGTACCAAAGACCAATATCCAAGCGTCAATCTATTCTTATCCAACAAGCAAGGTCGGATTTACCAATTGACTGAACTACGCATAACTTGTGATATTTCAATTATATAAAATATAATGCGGAAAAGAAATAACTCAAACACCTGAAATTTTGTTAACGAGGAAACCGCAAATACAGAAAAACCTCGGGACCTAGTCCAGATTGAACACCACACTGTATTAAGCCGCTACAGACACTAGCCTACTACAAGATTAACTTCAGACTGGAATGTAGTTGAGCCCTAACCAATCTCACACTGATCAAGGTACAGTCGCGTTCCTTACGTCTCTGAATCCCAGCAGGACTCTACGCACTTGATTCCCTTAGCTGATCTCGCTCACAACCAACAGTTGCTACGACCCAAAATCGAAGACTTATAAACCAATCTGTTTCCCATAGAAAAGTCTATCAAATAGATAAATCTGTCTCCCACAAAAATACCTATGAAATTTTGTTCCGTCTTATGATAAATCAAGGTGCACAGGAACCAATTTATAATCCGGTCTTATATTCCCGAAGAACGGCCTAGAAATATCAATCACCTCACAATAACTTAACTATATGGTAGTAGAACAAGTTATTATGGAATCCCAAAGAATGAGACAAAGAGCTTTGTGATTACCTTTTATATCTTACCTATCTGATATAAATCTCGAGCCAATCTTAGAGAAGATAGTACTCAATACGATAGAACAAGTAAGATCAGAATATGCAACTACATAGAAAATAGTTGGATCTGGCTTCAGAAACCCAATGAAGTCTTCAAGTTGTTAACCTAAAATGGTTTTAGGAAAAACCTAGGTTAATAAATAATCGACTCTAGTACGCAACCAGTATCACAAGGAGGTGTGGGGATTAAGTTTCCTAGTTACTAGAGTTCTCTTTTATATAGCCTTTCAAATCAGGGTTTGCTTAGTTAGATTAGAAACAAAGCATTCATTATTCACCATTAGATGAAATCATGATTTAAGATGCAAGCTAAGTTTTGCTTGAAACCAAAGCAATATCTCTCCACCGTCAGATGGACTTAACTTGTCACACATTAATGGAATATACTTCATTTAGATATGGGTAACCGTACCTAAATGTGTACATAAGGTTGGCTCAATAATAGTTAACCAAAGTTAGCCATATGAACACTTTTGTCTAATACACATTCATCTAAGACATCTGGATCAACTATGATGATCAATCAATCATGAACGATAACCAAAGAATATCATTGTGTTCTTCATAGAGTTTTTAAATTGTTAACAATCACATAGAAGTATATATGATCCAATTGAAGCAAAATCGAAATGATTCAATAGAATCAATTCATGAACATTTAAGCCACGGTTTGCAAAGATTGCATTCCTTATTATATAAATGTATTAGTTCATGAGTATGAAATCATACTTTGACTATTTTAGAACTTGAACCACTTAAGTTTTCAAACGGGTACGCAAACTTAAGTTCCGGACATTGGTCATGAACCAACAGTTTGCAAACGGTTACGCAAACTTTAGTTACGGACCAAACTCAGGTGAATAAGTTCGTAAACGGGTATGCAAACTTAGTTCTCGGACTTCAACAGTTAAATCAGTTTGTGAACGGGTATGCAAACTTAAGTACCCTGACTTAACAGTTGAAACAGTTTGCGAACGGGTATGCAAACTTAGTTTCCGGTCCTGAATTATATCAAAATAGTTCGCACACTTAGTATACAAACCGTAATGTATCCAGACGTGGGTTTTAGCTCTTAACTCCCATTTCAATTATTGAAACATTCTTAGAAGACGACAATGGATGTCTCACACACTGGTTATTCTACCTCTTGGACCTTTCGACAGACTCCTAGAACATCCTTTCGAGATATACTGGTCTTGTTGGCTCATCATATGGACATACAGTTTATTCCTAGCACATCTCTGCAAGATACGCTGGTCAAAGACAAGTGAGCCAAAGTTTTGCAGAGGCATTAATCGGGCATACAAAGCCTTTTCTCTCTCACTCCAAGACAAGTCCCAGCTGACCACAGAGAGATTCAGATCCGTTAAGAAAATCTCAGAGAGATTCAAATCACTCTGCAAAATATCGGAGAGATTCATATCTCTCTGCAAAAACTCGGAGAGATTCAAATCTCTCTGCAAAATCTCGGAGAGTATCAAATCTCTCTGCAAAATATCGGAGAGATTCAAATCTCTCTGCAAAATCTCAAGAGATTCATATCTCTCTGCAAAATCTCGGAGAGATTCAAATCTCTCGGTAAATCTCAGATAAGGCTGAATATTCCCCATAGTAGGCACGAGCCTCATGTAGGAATCAAGTCTCCTCTCCACACGAATTCTGAGGCATCCCATGCCTTTTCACGTGACTCATCCTAGTCATTCTCATAAATCGGAGAATATCTCACTATCTCGGCTAACGAGAATATTTATCTCTCTCAACACGTCATCACAAAAGGCTGACTCAGCTTCACACAAATGGGGGGATAACAATTAGGGTTTTGATCTGGCGGTCTACAGCGTGTGTGAGAAATACCCGGCTTATTTCTCACCGCATAAGAGAGTAAAGGCGGTAATATAATGAGATAAAATCAACCTAGTTTATCTCTATTCCTTAAGAGACGGGAGAATTATCCGCACGGCACGAAGAGCAATCCTTATCTTCACCGACCTAAGATTAGAGAATTCAGCTATAAATAGGTCATCTATTTCTCCAAGCTACGATAACTTTCTCATAACCTCTCAGAGCAATTCTTCTTCAAACCCTAGAATTCTCTGATCTCTCTCTTCATCTGCTTCCCTCCCTAAGACCATCCCTAACCTCTTATGTGACTGAAGCAGCCTTTAAACGGCCACTGTGCGTGGTTTAGGCGAAGACTGTTCGTGCTTAACCTCCCGTAACTCACTTTCAGAAACCCTAGAATCCCACTTCAGCCTCTCACCGATTTTAGGTAACTACATTTTGGCGACCACAGTGGGAGGTTGTTCACTCAGTTACAGATCTCAATCATGGTAACTATTAGGAAGGAAGCCGATTCCACCAATCCAGGGACAAAAACGTTCCATTGATTCAGTCTCTGTAAATCCATTACAGACTTTGTCGAGAGTGTTATCCCTACCAGCACTTTATCTCTCTTTCGAGTTTGACCTTAGTGAATAGGTTAGTGTGTCCCAGATCACATGTATCTCTTCCTGCATAAATGTTCCATTAACCTACTTCCACAAAAACCTACTACCAACCCTAAAAACGTTGGCTAAAGACCTGAGAACCACTGGAGACCCAACAAAATCTTGAAAAATCTCAGATCGATATACAGACTTATCTGAAAACGCCTTTAAAGTTACCAGTAGGGATAGATCCAATGAATCTACATCAAGTACATGTTCCCTAGATAAGGAATACTAAAACTGTTGGGAATAGCACGGATGGGATCCAGTCTGTCCTCAATCGGCCTCACCGGAGAAGATGTTGCTCATTAAGAACGCGACAGAGTAAAGGAGCAACCATCCAGCTAACCCCATCTCTCTCCAGGACCAGATGGTGATCTAAACTTGGAGATTCTGACGAATATTGCTCCAAAATTCGTTTAGGTCAAGGGACCTCAACCTGATCACAGGGGACTCGGGAAGTTTACTTCACTTTACTATTTTACTTATAACTCTTTCATTCTGTATCAGATTGACCTAATTCTTTTTCTGTCGGATTTGTCTTTTCGTCGTTTACAGGCTAAACTTAGTGAAAACTTGGAAAGGTTTCAAAAAATTCGTGACCTAGATAAAAGCTTTACAGAGCCGCATAAGGTCATAAATCGCTAGCCGAGATCGATGCATCTTGCCGTTTTCATGTTTCAGAGGATCATGACCAGAATGCGACAAAGTATAAGATGAGACTAGCTTCCAATACATTTCTCGGCCAAATCTCATACTTATCTGAAGATTCAAAGCCGTCGGTCGATATGCTATCTCAACACCCGTCCCGTCAGAAAGAAAAGGAGTCCTAACAATTGTACGACCAAGTCTCAATGAGCCTCCATCTAGGCTACACCAACGATTATCCAGTATCATTTTCCGATGGGACCTCAGTTCACCCAAGAAGGAGAAGGAGAATATCTTCGCACCTGAACCTACCAAGGGAAAAGAAATCTGAAGTGCCAACAATTTAGATAAAAATCCGTTACTCGACATATAGTTACAACCAGCTGCTGTCACTGAAGTAAAAGAAGAGAAGGATCCGAGACCATAGCTTCAGGATACACGTTACTCATTTAGGCGCATACTAGAAGTTCCCTCGGTCAAAGTCTCTTCCATCGAGAAAATCCAATTGACAGGTTATTCTATGAGTCAGACTCAGACGCGATGAGCGAAGGACAAGATATGACGATCACATACAATTTCATCATGTCAAAAAAACGAATCCTCCACATGAAGAATTACCTAGCATATTCCCAGATAACTCTTCCATCAATAAAACAAACAAACAAAAATCGACTGCGTAGTTGGACCTGAATGTATCTATTACCCTAATTGTACCAGAAGGCATATACTACTCTCAAGTTCAGGTGAGCATCCTCCCAAAAGAAGAATAAATCTCAACGGATAATTTTACTACAGAAGTTCACATGAATCCCTGTCAAGACACCTTGTAGAGGCGGAACAACAACTTCATCTTGTCTACAAAGACACATGCGGAAGTATCTCTACATGACTCTCCACAGACGTCTCCAGCCCACATATTATCACTTGACCGCCTTGAAGACTCAATCTGGTATGCTACAAGGGTCTTACTTCATTTTCCAAATGTACCGAGTCAATGGGAATCCCTAGTCTTATATCAAATTGGGGACTAACAGAGAATCGTGCGCCACATACCTGCATGGAAAACAGGAGGTGGCCCAGACATCCAGTTTTCATATAACAGATTTAGAAACGATCAGCGCAGGAGTCTCAAAAGATCGGGACATATCAAGACCATTCAACTCCCCAAACCTACAACACAACATGTTATTACTTGGGATTAGGTGACTATAGATCGGCCTTTAAAATTGTGAAGGGGACTTATCTCGATAAATCTCGCATCTCTCTCTGGTCTCGTCGAATTCTTCTCCGTTAGCATCTGTACTCAGCAATTGCAACCATGTCCCGGATCCTGACTGAAGATAAGATGTTTTAGGGTTTTATACGTATGCACCATAACTATATCAAGTAGAAGAAGCATTCAAATTATCCCTCAATAATAAACGCATGCAGGAGAAAACTAGGGTTCACAAGCGGTTTGAAGAGGAGTCTATAGTTTCCACTCTACTCAGACACGACTCATACTTTAGTCACATAACTCGACAAACTAAGACAAATGGGTAGAGAATTCAACAACACGCCATTGATAAAGGTATCCGTCCATGTCTCTCCTACCATGTGTTAAAAGGGCATGATGTTTCAATACACGATCCAAGAGATATAATCAAAACACTTGAAGGAATTGTTGCTAAATAGATCTGGATTCCGAGTTCAACTTCATATGGAAATATGACCAGAAAAGCAAGCTCCAAATCCTAATTTTTCTCCAATAGATGAAGGTTGTGTCTTTTCTGTTCGATAATTGGGGTCGACCACTGAAATCGGACGTCAAACAAAGTTTTTACGGCCTCTGGAGTCAGGATCGCGCAAGGAAGGAACTTCTGTCACGAATTTAACTTAGGGTTTTTCACCTTCTCGCATACCCGACGGAGAAATCTAGGGTTTGCATCAAGTTCGAACTCATGAGGGTCCCATTCCTTTACCAGATGCATATGGAAAAGGTTCAGAGAGAGAAAATATCAACCCTGAAGAAATCTTCCGACAGAGCCCCTAAATAAAATCTCTTTCTCCACGTTCAGCTGCTTCACTTTGGCCTCTGCATCTCGATACGCATGCACGCTCTTCATTTACCATATGATCTTCCATATTAAGAACCTCTCTAAAAACGAGGACCTGAACTCAACTCACTCCAACAGACTCTGACAGAGTTGAGTCATTCTAGCAGCCGCAGCGAAGATTCTCAGCAAGTCTCCCAGAAAGAAGACCAGGATGGGTGATGTTAAAAGTAATATTCCTTGCTTCACTGAGAACCGATCACAAGTCATTAACCTGAGGGACGAATGACATAATTTATCTCCTTCATCGTAGCAACATGGTCGTGCCTTTGCTGTATAGCCTTATACAACTCTGCAGATCTAGCATCAACACCGAGTTCCTCTATGAGTACGTCATCTGATTCTAGGATTGCTTTAGGACCAATGAAAAACAAGACCACCAATAGGATATTCCGTGACATTCAACGGCCGTGCTTCATCTCTTCGAGTTTCTTCAATGTGAGAAGTACTAATAACTGGGGACTAATAGACGCCTGAGTCATCATTGAAGGAATATCTTTCTTTTCCATTCTTAACAGGCATATCTTGGGGTATTTCCATATCTTAAGTATACAAAAGTGGAAGTCAAATTAATTTCACGAAATATGAAGGTTTGAAGACATATATACGAAGCAAATTAGGGTTTCTTTTTAACAAATATATATATCAAGCCTCACAAGCAAAAAATGAAATATATCCCCATACTTAGAGATCCTACCCTTATTTCAATCCTAAGAAATCTAATCCATGTCCCCAAGGATACTCATAGGTTTTATTCAAACCCATATTCCTCAAAGAGCCACCGAAAATACGTTTTGTATAACAAAGGGTAAAACGTATAAGCACGCCACATACACTTTTTGTCTCAAGGGGATCAATTTTACAACCTGTGACAATCTAAGGAAGGTTAATTAGGTCATAACACTCCAAGGGGTATTTTCCTAAGAGTCTCAATGCATCAAGGGTTCAAACGCAACAAAAACACCTTTGGAAAGGAGATATCAGCACATTCCAGCGCAAATACTCGAAAAATGATGACAATGCATAAGGAATTTCAGGGTGCTTCCTAAGGAAAATATGTTCCCATATGTCTTCTCAACAACATATCAAAAGGGCGCCTCAAACGGACAAACGAGCTAGGAGATGTGGTCCCAACACCGAAAGTGCAATCTGGAAAAAAAACTCCTGAAATTTTATACGGGATTTTTAAAGTCAAAAGTATACACGGATTTAATTGGCCAAACGAACTCGGAATCAATTCATTCCTTTTGCATTAGAAAGCCTTTTCTCTTTTCTTTCAAATTTGGGGCCTGGGACTCAAATCAGAGTCTGTATGAAGAAAGTGAATCCTTAAGTGTCTCAAATCTGAAGTTTTTTTACGAACACCTAAACAAAGTGAATCCTTGACAAATACGACTACTTATATTCATTCAATGGTCGAAGGAATATGAATATATGATCAATAAGGGACAAATATCAAGACTTATAGAAGATGACTCTATGGAGAACGAAGGATGGGTATCTACATCAACAAACTCAAGATGATAAGTACTTCTGTTAACTTCTATGTCATCAGTTTGAAGATTAGTATCGTTTTGAAAGAAGAACAAGGTTACCATCTATGTAAAACAAAGATGCTATCACTCAGCACGCCATTATTAAGAACTCAATTCAAGTACACCAAGCATTAAAAGTTAGCACACGAATTTCCTTCAGAGTGCAATATAAATCCTACTTCAAATAAAAAGATGAATCTCACTTGAACAAGGAAACCAACTTCCAAAAAGAGTCCTGGACGTGTTCTACTTGTTTCTATCCTTACCCAAGTAAAACACAATTCATGTCGAAGTTTGTCCACCTCCTTGAACGCATACTTATCAAGAAAAAGGGCAGAAGTAAACACAGAAGTGCCCCTAGTTCGATATTTTGGCTATTTTGAAGAAAAGGGGATTTGGCCAAGAGAAGTGATCAATTTCTTATCCAATCATGGAACAGGACCCATACACACGGTTTTCAAGTTACCTCAGCCTCCAATGCGTCCAACTAGAGTTCAAGCCAAGCAAGGAAAGGAGTTTTAAGAGAATGCAAAGAAATTCAACTTAAACAAGGAATTCTACTGTGAATAGAATTTGTTGAACATACTGGACCGGTTTCTAAACCTAGTAAACGTCCAAAATACTTCTCTTTTCAATTTGATTTCAAAAGGGAAGACCTGAAGCAAAAGGAAAAAGTTTTGGAGTTAAATGAGGAAATTAGAGGAATTTGGATCAAATAAGGATACTGAGGGTTTTCTTTCTTCTAAAAATTCCTCCAAACCGTGGACAAGCCCTTTTCATGCGTGAGGATGCTCTCATAGGCCAGTGGGATGTGATTTATTCTCTCGTAAATTTTTTCAGAGGGATCAAAGTCGAAGAGAATTATGGTTTTGACGAAAATAACCCTAATTTCAATAATTTGGTGAAAAAGTGGATTTATTCTAAAAGAGAGGGGACCGAGTCTCTCCCATTCTCTAGGACGGTTATTGAAAAGACGAGGGTACCCAAATATACCTCAATCTAAAACTTTTCCACCTATAAGTCCTTTCTCCAAAAGTGATTGTCTATGGACTGAGTCGAGATAATACAACTAATCGGTTCACACTTCGTGTGATCGTCTATGGATACGAGATCGAGACAATACGACAAAAAGATAACTTGTGTGATTGACTATGGATACAAGATCGAGACAATACAACAACAAAGTATGTTTACTTGATAATAGGTTCGGACTTAACCAAACACTATAGGATTGCTATCAAGTAAATAGGAATTAACGTTTGTATATTTTACCTTTAATTATAATAAAACAATTATAATTGCGGAAATAGAAAAGTAAAAGACATAACAAGATTTTGTTAACGAGGAAACCGCAAATGCAGAAAAACCCCGAGACCTAGTCCAGAATTGAATACTCTCAGAATTAAGCCACTACACAAAATCAAACCAACTTCGTATAGTTGAGACCAAGCAACTAAACCTATAGTTCACTAGTTCCCTCAGTATCCCTGCGCCTCCAACTTGCAATAAGTCACGCACTTGGAACAATTCCTTTGGTTCGTATTCCAAACAGTAAAGGAATAACAAATATGTTTGGTAACAACTCTTTTCAAACAACAAGATATGAGTTTGACAAAAGGCTATTCCGTTCATCCCAATAAACTCATTTGTCAGGTTCTTAGATCTATCCAATAACAACTACCAAAGTAATTGTTTAGATTTTGCAATCAATACTTTGAATTACAAAGAATTGTATTGATGCCGATCTACTCAACTAATCAATCCAATCTATCACAAAGATAAACCGATTATAGTTGGATCCCTTTCCAGCCGAAACAAGTTTTGTGCACACCAAAGATTATGAACCCAAATCAGAAATCTTCTTCGTCTTCAAATCTTCTTAGATCTTCAATAAACACCTGCACACAAACAACTTGAATCTCTTGTGATCAATCGCACACAGAACGGAGTCTGTTAACAATGGATTATCACAAGACGTCTTTAGATCTACAAACAGTCTAAAGATCTCCCGTCGAAACTTCGATCTAGTTTGAGTGAATCTTATATCAGAAGAGAAGATTCTCAAGCATAAACAAACTAGGTGCAATCAAAGTTTAACAACCGTTAGTCAATCAAATCAATCAAAAACTAATAATAAACTGCATTATCTAGTTTCCCACCAACGGTACTAATAGAGATTCTCAATCCCAAAGAAGTCTTTAAACCGAGCGTCCGTAAGAGATTTCGCCTAATTAGGTTACTTTCCTCTCTGAAAAGGCGGCTCCACCAGTAACAACACAACTAGGTAGTTTTGCTGGCTTTGAGGATTAGTTTGCTAGAAATGCAAACTTTAGTATTTATAGACAAGGAAGTTTGGACACCAAGGAATCTCCAAAACCGAAAATATTCTCAAGATATGCAATATATTTCCAAATTCGGTTTTCATAATTCCTGGAAATGCTCTGTCCAAATATTGACCAAAATCTCAGTAGAAAATCTCTAACTAGTAAATGCACATTACCAGTTTTTATTTTCTAAAGATATGCATTTAATTGCTGGAAATTAAAAGCATATAAAACTAAAAACCTTAATTAAAAGATTCTCAATTTATTTCGATCTGGGATTCTCCTTTAGCTATTAAGGAATATCTTTGAACAATAAAAGATAAGAGTTACTTCACATGTTCAAAGTATGTCGACATCTTTACTTTGTAAATCCTTTTTCATATTTACAATCTTGGAACCGATTTGCCACACTTCCAAACAAGTTTAGAATTGGTTCATCTTACTTCCAAGAACTATGTGATTGATTATCCTATCAAATCACCATTAATGGGTTTCACGGTTCTACCTCAACATAAAGTTTCGGTTCTACCTCCAAGTGGGTACTAGAATCGGTTACACTAGTTACCATAAAATGGCTAACTAAGTACTAGGATCGGTTACCACTTATTATGGTAAAACTTGTGATCGGTTGACCAAGTTATAGGATCGGTTACACCAACTTACTAAAACTTGTTAAACCTCTTACAAGGATCGATTACACACTCTCTTGTGATCGGTCACACCTCTTACTAGGATCGGTTACCAAATGGCTAGTATTTAGTCACACCAATTTCAAGATATCGATCTTACCATCTCAGGTGATTACTTAAGATTGGTTTCACTAATAAAAGTCATACCAATACAAAAGTCAGGCCTTGTGAATAGTTTTACCAAGATGCATAAGCAAGTTATGAATGGTTATACTAAACACACATATTGGTAATTCAAAAGATTTGCAATGAATAACAATACCAATAAGCCTAGCGATTTCCCTTTCGATTCACAAAACAAGTTTATGAATTTACTTCCTTTAAACGAATGTAAAACATTGTTTCCTAGGACGAAATCTTCACCCATACCCATACATAATCACAATCGCATTCATACGATTATGTCGATGTCTTATATTCGAAGTTCAAAAGATAGACGTTATACTTCGTATTGTAATTCCTTAATACTACGTCTAACTAGAGTATAATCATTCACAGCTTCGCAGTTATGTTTTCAATATGAACGACTTGAAAGATACGTTAGGAATGAAACAGTTCAAGTCAAATATTACTAACCTCAAGTGGAAGGATGATGTCGTCATTGTAGTTCTTTACTTCTTCACATTCTTCAAGTCTTCACGTAATACTTGTAAGTCTCATATCCTAGTAACTTTCTAGCTAACCTATACGAAGTTGACTCTAGTAAATAATCAAGCGACTCTTTAAATGAGTTTTGGTTCACTAACATATGACAACCAAACTTGACATACCAACGCTTGGTGGGTTCAACCGAGCTATGCTCTAACAATTATCTAAGCTTATTTCAATCTCTTTTAGCTCATTACTCTTTAACAAAAACGAGCTCATAATGGATGTTGACCAAAATACCCTTATATTGCAATTTTGGGTGTTTTCAAAGAAGAAAGCCTTAATACAGCAAGGGACTAACCAAGCTCTCATCTAATCATTCCAAAGGCTTCATACACATGAATATTGAGTTCTCTAAGTATTCGAAGAAGAATGGAATTGAAACGGAATCCAGGAAGGCAGAATTTCAGAGAAAATAAAGGGAATCTGGCTCGAAACAGGGAATTCGGACTCATGATTTCCAAACCAGGACCAGAGATGCGCCAATACCTCTTTCAAGACGTGACTATGCCTAGGGAGTATCCATGTTTCTCTCATGCCAAAGAAAAATCAAGCTCATAGTGGTTTTTGATGAAAATACTCTTAAGTTTCAAAAGTATGTATTTTCTCTAATAAGAGGTGTCTGATTGGTACAAGGGATTAAACAAGCTCTCATCACACAAGGTGCTGACTCTACAACATATATACACACACATTCCAGGCCTCTTCAAGCCTCTCCAGAGTGTCTGAAGGAGTAAAAAAAAAAGGAATTAGGGTTTTGAACAATTATACAAGTTATGCCCAGACGCAATCCGGAAAAACTTGTTCATCAAATCCTAATTTAAAGTGTTGGCGTATTTCAAAACAAAATTACAAGTTATAATTAACTTGTGACCAAGTTTCAACTCTATCAAGCATTTTGACGCAAGGTGGATCTTCCAATTAGACAACGAGATATGCCATGACTTGCAGTTTTCATCAGCTCAAGATATTGTCTCCTTTCTACAAACCTAGCCCAGCTTCGCAGATCATATTGAAGCATCACAACATTCGCTTACACGATCAAGAGCAATGCTAAAAATTAGGGTTTTAATCAGATAAATCCTAAATCGCAAATATATATGCCCAAGGCATGGATTTCGCAATGACAACACTACAACACTCGGATAAGAACTGCCCAACATTAATATTCACGGGAAATTCCAAGTCCAGAATCGATTTCAAGTTCAGAATCAGAACAAACGAAGACTAAGCATCGGGGATTCCGCAAAAAAAGTTACAATTTCGCGCCTTAACGATTCGTAACCATCTATATACTCATCATAGAATAATCAAGGTTCTACTCTGAGTAGGAGACTTAATGTAGATGGTGAAATTTGGATAAGGGGCAAAAATGTCATTTCAAGACCATGGACAAAATTCCACTCTCACGAAAGTGTAAGCCCTTGGCCCTCAAGGCATTCTTAGCCACGATTTCTAGTATACGTCCCCGCGATACACAGCTGGTCGTGATGCCGTGACTCCTAGCGCACATCCTCGACGAGATATTGCTGGTCACGTAGGTTCTGTACAGCGTAAAACGTCCCCACTAGACTTATGAACCAGAACAGCCACAATTTCAGCATGTTTTCGCGAGACGGAGCTGATTGTGATGCCATGATTCCTAGTATACATCCTCGACGAGATGCTGCTGGTCATGTAGGCTCTGCAGATGCGTAAATATGTCCACGGCGGACTTATGACCCAGAGGGGAGATATACATATCTCATGTAAGTACGACTCACCCTATTTGAGATCAAGGACTGATTCCTAGTACATCATCGCGAGATACACTGGTCATGTCTGCTTTAGGCTCTGACTCGACTTACTGAGGTTTCCGAATAACTCCTAGGACATCCCCGCGAGATACGTTGTTTATTCTACCTCTGGGACCTTTCGACAGACTCCTAGAACATCCTTTCGAGATATAATGGTCTTATTGGCTCATCATATGGACACATAGTTGACTCATAGCACATCTCTGCAAGATACGATGGTCAAAGACAAGTGAGTCAAAGTCTCGCAGAGGCATTAATCGGGCATACAAATCTTTTTCTCTCTCACTCCAGGACGAGTCCCAGCTGACCACAAAGAGATTTTGATCCGTTAAGAAAATCTCTGAGAGATTCATATCTCTCTGCAAAATCTCGGAGAGATTCAAATCTCTCTGCAAAATCTATGAGAGATTCAAATCTCTCTGTAAAATCTCGAGATTCATATCTCTTTGCAAAATCTCGGAGAGATTCAAATCTCTCGAGAATCTCAGATAAGGATGAATATTCCCCATGGTAGGCACGGGCCTCATGTAGGAATCGAGTCTCCTCTCCACACGAATTCTGAGGCATCCCATGCCTTTTCACGTGACTCATCCTAGTCATTCTTACAAATCGGAGAATATCTCTCTATCTCGGCTAAAGAGAATATTTCTATCTCTCAAAATATCATCACAAAGGCTGACTCAGCTTCACACAAATGGGGGGATAACAATTAGGGTTTTGGTCTGGCGGTCTACGACATGTGTGATAAATACCCGACTTATTTCTCACGGCATAAGAGAGTAAAGGCGGTGGAATAATGAGATAAACTCAACCTAGTTTATCTCTATTCCTTAAGAGACATGAGAATTGCTCCGCACGGCACGGAGAGCAATCCTTATCTTCACCGACCTGAGATTAGAGAATTCAGCTATAAATAGGTCATCTATTTCTCCAAGCTACGATAACTTTCTCATAACCTCTCAGAGCAATTCTTCTTCAAACCCTAGAATTCTCTGATCTCTCTCTTCATCTTCTTCCCTCCTTAAGACCAGCCCTAACCTCTCCTGTGACTGAAGCAGCCTTTGAATGGCCACTATGCATGGTTTAGGCGAAGACTGTTCGTGCTCAACTTCTCGTAACTCACTTTCAGAAACCCTAGAATCCCACTTCAGCCTCTCACCGATTTTAGGTAACTACACTCCCCCTTAGTCAATACTTCATCTCGCAATGAAAACCACCCCTCTTACCTAATGATTCGTATACCATATGTATGTAGTGTGAACTACAAAATAATTCTCCCCCTTTTTGTCAATATAAATTTGCCAAGGTAAAAAATTATGGGATCATAATGAAATTCTCATAGAGATACTTCATGACTAAAAGAGAACATATCAACTTTGTTTCGATGATTTCCCATAGTCAAAACTTAGTGTATTCACCAAGGAGTTAATAAAGATACAAGATAACTCCTACAATATTCCACAGCCGCACTCCCCACAAAGATTTAGCAATTAAGCACAAGTTCAATTAAAAACTCTCCCCCATAATATGTCATTCCCAAAAGGAACAACAAGAGCGACCTTACTTTCACAAGATAAGAAGGATTTCTTTGGACATTAACAAATCACATGAAACATGAATTTGTATCCAGAAAACTTGAATAAATTAATCCACAAGGAAAACTCATAGATTAATTTAATCGGAATTGCTCATCATAAGAAAACTTATGGAGCCGTACAGTACATTCACATAAAAGTGGATCCGGGAAAGATCAATACTGCGGAATATTCAAAAGTACATTCTATTTTCCATCAAAATTTGCATAAGGACACAATAGACTCAACTTTTGAGCATATATGGAATAATCACAGTTCACGGACGTAAACCCATATCCCATACAAAATTATTTTTGCAATATATAAAACCAATAAAGATTAATACTGCAAAATCATCTTTCAAATAATTAGAATTTAAATAATAAATCTAAAAATATTGCAAGATGAAAAACCGTTGACAATAGCTATGTGAAATATCAATAATTGCTATTTCAAACCCTAGTTATCCTTCTTAAAACATAAGAAAAAAATTCTCATAAGAAGTTTCCTAGACATTAAGATGCAGATCATATTTCTTTGATAACTCCATACCTTTCCATGACTCCATCATAATAGGTATTATCGATATCCTTGATCCTTTTGACCGTAGAAACTCCATGTTCATGAGTTAGAACATTCACCTTTCGATCAATGGTGCGAGCAAGTTGTCTGGCTTTGATGCAATCCTAGATAAGTTTCTTTTGGTTCAATATCAAGACTTTCTGATTTTCAAGGATTTTAGTCTGACCATCTATGAGATGATTTATTTGCAGCTGAAGATTTGCAAAGTTGACATTAGAATCATTCTGAAAATGAAGCAAATCCTTGACTGATTCAGTAATCCAAGAGTTGAACTCTTTTCTAGCCATCATCTTTTTCAAAACAAGTTATTGAACTGAACTGCATCCTTTGAGATCTTCTTCCATATAAAGATTCACTACTTCTTGAGATCTTGAAGAGGTATCCTTTTTTTTTATAAAATAGGGATGGAAAGAACCAATATAATATATATATATAAGTTCGTGAACAGAATGAGGAAATCCTTGTTGAGCAAACCCTAAACTCTCTTAAAAAAGAAGAAGACCCAGACATTCACGGACCGATTATAAAGTTAATGGGTCGGAAACGATCCAAAATAAGGAAATACACTTTGTTTTTTCTGAAACCTCAACTAATTACATAACTCGATAATTGGAAGATTTTCTTTGAATTAGAGCATTTGCAACACTTAGGAGTCAAGATATGACTCAAAATGCACAAGAGAAGAAAACAACTTTTATTTCAGACACAAGACTAGACGATATCATACAATTGACTTGAGCATCCCAAAAATATAATCCTTGCAACTCTCAAGTTAGATACAAGAATGATTTTACCTATGACTAGGTAACGAAGTGGGAAGTAATCCGACTATGAAATTTTTGGGAAGAGTTGTAAATACCTTCAGGGTGCTCGTGCCGTGTATTCCTTACCTTCCTTCGGTTGTATCTTATTACATATGAATAAGACAAAAGCCTTTTTGAGTATCCAACAGAAGGATTTTTCTGAGGATTAAGTCTAGGACATCTTGTGATCGGTTTTAGATAGTGAGAGTCGCGCGAACCCATCTTCTAGTCATAGAACCACCAGAAAAATTCTCAGAAAACTTAGGTGAGCAAAAAATACTCTTCCTGTAAGAATTTTTAAAGGGGTGACCCTGAAAATTCTTTTTATGAGATTTTTGGTTTTCTGCAGGAATGAAATCCATTGTTGAGGTCGTCAGAAGGTTTACTCTGTCGACTGTAAAAAGAAGTAGATTTTGGAGATCATAAATCTATTTCTTTCTAGTAAAACAATGTAGAGTATTATAATTTCTTTTCTCGCAAAATGAACAGATTTGTGGAGAAGAAACATTTGAGGACTCTTGTTTTATACTTACGACCTTTTCGGAAAATTGTAAGTCTCGCTAACGTTTCTTAGCAGACACTTCCTTATGAGTAATTTTCTCCATACCCTGTAACACCACAGGAGTATCAGTGACAGGCACTGAGGGTGACTTACTCATTAAAACAGAGTTTTACTTTTTCAAGGACTTGTACTGTTCCTGGGCAAGTAAGAGAGAGGCAACAAGTTTCTCCCTTTCAACACGACAGTTGTTCAATTCTGATTAATGAGTCTTGATCAAACGTTCTTCTCTAATTGAGTATTCTCTAACAGTATTTTCAAGCATACTAATCTTTTTGCGCTGTAGAGTAGTTTCTTGAACAAGATTTTCAATATTGTTTGAAAAAGACTCAACAATACCATAGAGTTCCCCTTCTCTTTCAAGAGATTTCTCAAGTTCATCAGTAAGCTGAGCATATTTCTCTTCAAGAGATTTAATTTTAGAGACTTGAAAGTCAATAATCTCAGCAGATTTTTTTTAAAGTTCTGGTGAGCTCCATTTCAGATTCTGACATAGTGTCAACTGTCAAATTTTTTCCTCTGGATTTGGAAGAATCAGCGAATGAGCTATCCTTTGAGGAGAACCCAAGACATTTGGCATAATCAAAAACTTCGGAGGACATTTCTATGTGCATAAGGGTAAGATAAACTTTTATCCACAGAAACCATATTGTCTCAAACACAAACTTATAAGGTCTTAAACGTGTTTGCCTGCTCTGATACCAATTGAAAAAGTGGGGGTCAAACAACCACACCCAATATTTCGTTAGGCAATCTGTAAGGACAACTCCAATATAATCAGACAGTCATACTCAATCACGGAAAAGTATCCAAGAGTTATATCTCAATTTCTCAAATCAATCTACAATCGAACAGATAGAAATCTGTAAGCCGGATCGATATGAGAAATAACTTGGATGGTACCAAATACCAATATCCAAGCGTCAATCAATTTCTATCCAACAAGCAAGGTCGGATTTACCAATTGATTGAACTACGCATAACCTATGATATTTCAATTATATAAAATATAATGCGGAAAAGAAATAACACAGACACCAGAAATTTTGTTAACGAGGAAACCGAAAATGCAGAAAAACCTCAGGACCTAGTCCAGATTGAACACCACACTGTATTAATCCGCTACATACACTAGCCTACTACAAGATTAACTTCGGACTGGAATGTAGTTGAGCCCTAACCAATATCACACTGATCAAGGTACAGTCACATTCCTTATGTCTCTGAATCCCAGCAGGACTCTACGCACTTGATTCCCTTAGCTGATCTCACCCACAACCAACAGTTTCTACAACCCAAAGTCGAAGTCGTATAAACCAATCTGTCTCCCACAGAAAATTCTATTCAGATAGATAAATCTGTCTCCCACATAAATACATATGAAGTTTTGTTCCGTCTTATGATAAATCAAGGTGTACAGGAACCAATTGATAATCCGGTCCTGTATTCCCGAAGAACAGCCTAGAAATATCAATCACCTCACAATAACTTAACTATATGGTAGTAGAACAAGTTATTGTGGAATCACAAAGAATGAGACAAGGAGCTTTGTGATTACTTTTTATATCTTACCTTTCGGAGATAAATCTCGAGCCAATCTTAGAGAAGATAGTACTCAATATGATAGAACAAGTAAGATAAGAATACGCAACTACAGAGACAATAGTTGGATCTGGCTTCAGAATACCAATTAAGTCTTCAAGTCGTTAACCTAAAATGGTTTTAGGAAATTAATGGAGAATCGACTCTAGTACACAACTAGTATAACAAGGAGGTGTGGGGATTAGGTTTCCCAGTGGCTAGAGTTCTCCTTTATATAGCCTTTCAAATCAGGGTTTGCTTAGTTAGCTTAGAAACAAAGCATTCATTATTCAACATTAGATGAAATCCCGATTTAAGATGCAAGCTAAGTTTTGCTTGAAACCAAAGCAATATCTCTCCGCCGTTAGATGGATTTAGCTTATCACACACAAATGAAATATACTTCATTTAGATATGGGTAACCGTACCTAAACGTGTACATAAGGTTGGCTCAATAATAGTTAACCAAAGTTAGCCATATGAACACTTTTGTCTAATCCACATTCATCTAACACATCTAGATCTACTATGATGATCAATCAATCATGAATGATAACCAAAGAATCTCATTGTGTTCTTCATAGAGTTGTTCAATTGGTAACAATCACATAGAAGAATATATGATCCAATTGAAGCAAAATCGGAATGATTCGAAAGAATCAAATCATGAACATTTAAGCCACGGTTTGCAAAGATTGCATTCCTTATTATATAAATGTATTAGTTCATGAGTATGAAATCATACTTTGCCGATTTTAGAACTTGAACCACTTAAGTTTGCAAACGGGTACGCAAACTTTAGTTACGGAGCAAACTCAGGTGAATAAGTTCGTAAACAGGTATGCAAACTTAGTTTCGGTACTTCAACAGTTAAATCAGTTTGCGAACGGGTATGAAAACTTAAGTACCCTGACTTATCAGTTGAAACAGTTTGCAAACGGGTATGCAAACTTAGTTTCCGGTCCTGAATTATATCAAAACAGTTCGCACACTTAGTACACAAACCGTACTATATCCAAACATGGGTTTTATCTCTTAACTCCCATTTCAATCATTGAAACATTCTTAGAAGACGACAATGGATGTCTCATACACACCATTAGCGATTAAGCAATTTTCAAGTGATCGAATGATCAATACGAAACTTTCCAAGTCGACATCAAATGACTGTCTCACACAAATCATGTAAGATGTTTCAAGGAAATTTCCACATGATCATCTTTTGATATAAAGTCAAGAATCATGATGAATGTAGCTAAGACAGAAAGCTACCAACACGTATTTCGAGAAATAGATAAGCGAGTTAAAGTCAGCTCGAAATATCAAATGTGTATGATACGAAAGACTATACCGTATACGACTTTTGTCACAATAGGAGATAAGTAAGAATAGAATAGACTTCTGAGTGATAGATAAGTTTTAGTCTCCACATACCTTTTGTTGATGAAGTTCCTCCGAGTTTTTCAGTAGATCTTCGTCTTCAGTTGTAAGCGTCGTGAAGTCTGAAGCTCAACTATACAATTTATCCTAGTCTGAAACTCTTATAGGTAGACTAGAAATCAAGACTATACTTTTGATCAGCTAAACTTGACAAACAAGCTTGAGATAGCAACGCTTGCGAGTTCGACCGAGCAATGCTCTAAGAGCTATGCTTGAGTCTATTTATACTGGTTGATGTGTTTTGTAGTTGTAGTGGTAAAAATATTCGTTGCTCGAACTTGTGAAGGATTTTTGAAAATTAATTAAAATT
>JAJJMB010003267.1:3516741-3542257 GCA_023531105.1 Papaver atlanticum | reverse complement strand
TGTGTGTGGATAGTAATTGGGCTCACCATGGTATGAACCATAACCTTATCCAAATTTAGAGTCCGAATAGCAAGTGTCCTCCCAGGAGCCTTTAACAACTTTTCGAGCCAATTTTGCCGCAAAAGCCTATTTCTCCAAAAACACCTACAAAGGGTTAAAATACCAAAATTAGTACAAAAATGGGTACTGACAATATACACAATAGAGATGAAAATAGACACATAAATGCGTCTATCACTGGTCTTGAGTTCCAAAAAACGAATATTGATATGAACATATTCAGGAACGGTTGATGCTTTTGATCCAACACTTCCTTCAGTCAAGGAAGAAGAATTTTTAAAAATATTTATTACTCATGGATTAGCAAAGCATTCATTTGTCCTTATAACACTATTCTTTTTACGATTGTAAAAAGGTTTTGTGTTATCCTTATAGGTAAAAATTGGCTCATTACAACACTTTTCTCGTCTGAAGGTTGGACATTTAGCACCAACAACATGAGAAACAAGTTTGATTACTTCCTTAGACATCCGGATAAGAATGTTATGAAGTTTTTCATTCTGTAAGAGAAAGCGACATCTCCTTTCAAGGTGACCCTTGTTTCCATAATAATAACAACTGAAAGGAATGTTATTAACCGTTCTCTTATAAGCAGTCTTAGGAGGTTGACAGCCCTTGTTCTTTGAAACTTCTGCCGCTGAAGGCAATTTTTCACTTTTGCCATAAATGAAATTTTTATGCTGGAAATTGCTATTAGTACATACAAAATCAATCTTGCTATAACTTGGAGCGTCTATTCCTTTATAGCCCAAACCTCGTGTATCACGATGTTTCTTACAAGCTCCCAGCATAGTGCATAATTTTGTTGAACTAAGGTTAAACTTTTTCAAGTTTTCTTCCAGCATTTTGACCTTATTCTGAGCAGCAGAAAGATCAGCTTCCAAAAAAATTTCTCGTGAGAAAAAAAACGTTCTCTCTGTCATTAAAACAACTTTGTTGAGAGTTACATCTTGCTTCAGATTCATCAAGTTCTTCTTTCAACACAAAGAGATTTCGACGAAGATTTTCACATTCTGAATTCTTGGAACGCACATCTTCTTCACGATCTTTAAGAAGGGATTGTAAGAGATTATATCCACAATCGTAGCCTTTAAATAGTTTTCTTATTTTCTTGTTTCCCAGACAAGGAGAAGTCAGAAACTCAGCCAAGCAAGATGTTGACTTCTTTTTCTTAATGAGATGGTCAAAAACCTTGATGTATTGCGAGACTTCCTCATCAACATCATTTCCATCTTCTGAATCACTTCCATTCGAAAGATCATCCAACTGTTCATCCAACTGTTCATCTAGGCGTGTTTCCCAGTTATACACAGTTTTAGGCAATGTAGAAGATATGAGAGATTTCTCAGGAGAAACAAAGCTTTGAACCAAGTCAAAACGTTTCTAAACTGGTGATGTGATATTTGAGATAACACTTCTGTCCATAAAGTCAGACTGCTACAAACACAGACTTATGAGGTATTAAACATGTTTGCCTGCTCTGATACCAATTGAAAAAGCGGGGGTACTGTTAGAGCACTGCTCGGTCGAACTCGCAAGCGTTGCTATCTCAAGCTTGTTTGTCAAGTTTAGTTTGTCAAAACTATAAGTCTTGATTTCTAGTCTACTTATAGCTATGTCTCGGATTAGGATAAAATGTGTAGTTGATCTTTAGACTTCACGACGTTCATCGATTGAAGACGAAGAACTACTAAGGGGAGCTTGTGGAACTTCATCAACAAAAGGTATGTGAAGACTTGAACTCATCTATCACTCAGAAGTCTATTTCTATTCTATCTCCTATTGAGACAAAAGTCGTATAGCTATATAGACTTTGATTTATACAAATTTGATATTTCGAGCTGAGTTTAACTCGCTTACATATTTTTCGAAATATGTGTTGGTAAGCTTTTTCTTTAACCAAGTTCATCTTTTACTCTTGACAAAAGTCAAAAGATGATCATGTGAAAATCGCCTGGTAACATCTTACATGATTTGTGTGAGACAGTCATTTGATGTAGACTCGAAATGTTTCGTATTGATCTATTGATCACTTGAAAATTTCTTTGAATCTTAAAGATCTCGTCGACAGTTCGATCTAGTTTGAGTGAATCTTATATCAGAAGAGAAGATTCAAGAATAAACAAACTAGGTGCAATCAAAGTTTAACAACCATTAGTCAATCAAATCAATCGAAAACTAATAAACTGCAATTATCTAGTTTCCCACCAACGGTACTCGTAGAGCTTCTTGAACCCACAGAAGTCTTTAAACGAGCGGTCGTAAGAGATTTCGCCTAATTAGGGTACATTCCTCTCCGGATAGACGGATCCACCAGAAACAACAAAAAGATGAAGTTTGCCTGGCTCTTAGGATAGTTTGCTAGAAATGCAAACTTAGGTATTTATAGACCAAGGATGTTTTGACACCAAAGAATTTCCAAAACCGAAAGTATTCTCAAGATATGCAATAAATGCCCATTCGGTTTCCATAATTCCAGGAAATGCTTTGTCCAATATTTTCCGAAATCTCTCAATAGAAAATCTCCAGTTAGTAAATGAACATTACTAATTTTTATTCTCTAGAGATATGCATTTAATTTCTGGTAATTAAAGCACATAAATAACAACCTTAATTAAAAGATTCTTAATTTATTTCGGACCGGGATCTCCTTGAGTAATTAAGGAATATCTTTGAACAATAAAAGATAAGAGTTATTGTTCGTGTTCAAAGTATTATGACATATTTTATTTGTAAATCCTCTTTCATATTTACAATCTTGGAATCGATTATACCACACTTCCAAACAAGTTTAGAATTGGTTCATCTGTATTCCAAGAAAACTATGTGATTCATCAAATATCAAATCACATTCATGGGTTCAATCGGTTCTACCAATCACTAGGATTGGTTATACCTTAATATGGAACACTTGTGATCGGTCACACAAGTTATCAGGACCGGTTACATCAGTTACCAGGATCAGTTACATCAATTACAAGGACCAGTTACCATATACTCATGGTATAGCTTGTGATCGGTCACACCAGTTACTAGGATCGGTTACACCAACTACCAAGATCGGTTATACCAATTACCAAGATCGGTTACACCAATTACTAGGACCGGTTACACCAATTACAAGGATCGATTACACAACTCTTTTGTGATCGGTCACACCAATTACTAGGATCAGTCACACCAATTACAAATATCGATCATACCATCTCAGGCGATTACTTAGGATCGGTTACACTAATTAATCAAAACTAGTCATACCAAATCATAAGTCAGGCATTGTGATTAGTTATACCAAGATACATAACAAGTTATGATCGGTTCTACCATCTCACACATATTGGTAATCCAAAGATATGCAATGAATAACAATACCAATAAGCCTAGCGATTTCCCTTTCGATTCATAAAACAAGTATATGAATGTACTTCCTTTAAACAAATGTAAAACATTGTTTCCTAGGATGAAATCTTCACCTTGACCCATACACATAATCACAATAGCATTCATAAGATTATGTTGATGTCATATCTACGAAGTTCAAAATATAAGCGTCATACTTCGTAGTCTAATTCCTTAATACTATGATCATATGATCATGTCTCACTACTAGAGTAAAATATTCATTCACAGCTTCGCAGTTATGTTTTCAATATAACACGACTTGAAAGATATGTTAGGAATAAAACAGTTCAAGTCAATATTACTAACCTCAAGTGGAAGGATGATGTCGTCGTTGTAGCTCGTTACTTCTTCACGTTCTTCAGGTCTTTGAGTAATACTTGTATGTCTCATATTCCTAGACTTTCTAGTCTAACCTATACGAAGTTGTCTCTAGTATGTAATCAAGCGACTCTTAAATGAGTTTTGATTCACTAAAATATGACAACCAAACTTGACATACCAACGCTTGGTGGGTTCAACCGAGCTATGCTCTAACAATCTCCCCTTTTGTCAATTTTAGTGAAAAAAATCTTAATACATATGGATAAACAAATTACAAGAATTCATTATATATACGCTTGATTCCAAGTTTCAACAACACAGTAACCTGCATATATTCAATCAATAAATGCCGCTGTTGACAACTGAATAACAAAGCTTATACTCCCCCCAAAGGTAAGATAGATAGATATTCAATCCGAATATCTTTGTTACTCCCCTTTTGTAGTCAAGATAACTACACAACAATATGATATGTTTCTCCCCCTTAGTCAATGCTTTACTATTTCGTTAGATATAACGTTTAAGCACAATTGTCCTTTCTTTAGTGATTGCAAATCACTTGTTTACTCCATATATTTCTCCCCCTTTTGTCACAAAATGACAAAGGTTCGAGCAAATAAAGGTCAAACCGAAAGGATCTTACAAATCTAAAAGACTTTTATACAACCTATAAGAGTTAAGCACGAAGGTTTCACATACCACTTTAGATAACCAATATTAAAACCGAAACTACAAGTAATTTAGTTTTAATATGTTATCAAGGAAAACTATTGCCCGTAGCAATTTTCCCTAATAGTTTAACAAATTGACTAAGAAACTTAGTTCCCTTGTTAAACCAATTGTACACATACAATCGCTTATTTCGATAAAACCAAAATAAAGATCAGAATTAACTTTATTTCTCTCACCAGGTTCTAATTATTCAGACAATAACTTAGACCTCTCTCTTTAGACAAGATAAGTACTAGGTTAGTTAACTGGTATTTCTTGTCAAGGCATTCGATTAGACTTGAATAACCGAATCCTTCAATTTGATAAGTCTAACTAAGATCAGAATTAACTTAGTTTCTCTTATCCGGAATCGAATACGACCAAACAAATGATCCCGTATTTTGTTGAGCCATAAACAATACATACAAACCCAAATAAATTGACTTGCACAATTATTTTCTTAACCGGAAGCAATTGAAACAAACATAAACATTATAGCACCACAATTGCACTGAAATTTTGTTAAGAAAAAACACTTGATACCAAATAATAAAGAAGATACCAAACAATAAGCCAAATAAATTGACACAGTTTTTCTTGACCGGAAACAATTGAATCACACACACACACATCCATACACATCACAATGGAATATTTATTTATTTATTTTAAAAAAAAAAAACAAAAACAAAAAAAACTTAAAGGTTTAAGAAAAACTAATCGTCTTCGGTTACAAGAGAATTTGATGGTAGCCGAGCAACAAGCTGAGCCCCAATCCCTTTCATAATAACAACCCCAATCCTATGAAAAATGAAATTACTTACCCTCTCATTGAAGTCATGGCTAGCTATGCAGGACCGTAATCTTTTCAAGAGTAAAACCATGTGTCCCCCAAGTTCCCCAAGCGTAGTAAAGGCCAAAACACCCAAACCGTAACCCTGAGTGCTGCATTTATCAGAATATTGTTTATGCTTACGGGAAACAGCATAAGAGATAGCACGACCAGGTACAAACTTAGATACACCACCACCAGCAAAGGGGGGAAACCCCTGTAACATCAAAGCATATGTCTTGGCCATTCTCCCAGTTATAAACCATAAGATCAGCAGGTCGTAATGCAGACCCATCATCAGCTAGAAACCCCAAAGCAACCTCTTTCCTGGCAGGTACACCATCTCTGAAACAAGCATCAGCCAAGGTTTCACGCACTAAGTCATGGCGAAACTTCACCCCGCCATCTTTAGCACAATGTATGGCATGATCCCCATATATGTTCATCCCTCCCTTGCAGCAAGAACAAACACTACCCTCCTCGAAAAGAGGGACACCCAACCGATAACATAACACTGAAGCAAGTTGACGAGGTCCAATGTTCTGTTTCAGTCCAGTAATCGGAATTGCCATAAGGTAATCTTGGGCATGCTTCAATTTGTTACAGTGCCACAGAACATGATCACGCTCAGTCATAGAATATTTTATCGGCATCTCCTTCTTTATCGCATCGAAGTACGGAACTGACAAGGTTCTCATTAGATGGGAGGCAGTGTCAACGGTGCTAAAATAAGAAGGGAGGGAGCCACAAATCTGTATATAATTGTCGAGCGCATGCTGGAAGGTGGAACTGGTACCATAGATGGGGGATTTCCTCAGAATGTTGTCTTGCAAGTTTTTTGTTTGATCCCATGATGCCATAAAACAATAGTGAGCCGTGTCTTCCATTGTATACAAGCCTAATCCCCCATCTCTGAGAGGTAAAGTAACTAGGCGCTATTGTAGAGGCCCGAAGCCAGGCCCGTCTAAAGTTATAAGAGATCGTAGGTATTGAAATAAGTAAGAGTCATACCTTGACTGAGGTTGACGTATAGCCTCCGGACAAGTCGTGCGCATAGAGAAGTATAATCGAGCAAAACCTATGCAGCTTCTCAAAAGGAGCAACTCACACTGAGGGTCTCGCAATTTGCGGACGGATTCCTTGAGAGCCATAGTCTTATACACCCTATTCAACACCATCTGAGAACTAAAATGCAAATCCTGACTGACAGGAGCCCCTAAGAGCTTAACCCCAATGGTCGGCCTGTCAATCTCATCAGGGAAAACTCCATATTTTAAACCACGAGGATCAGTAGTAGTCCAATAGACTGCAGTCTTGGTTATGTTCAGCTATAACCCCCTAGAAACCCCATCTTCCTGTATAATTAAAAGAGCATTAGAGACCTCCAAAGTGTCACCAATTAGAGTGTCGTCGTCCAAGTACCAGGCTTGTAAGTCTAGGTTTCAACAGCTGTCAATCTTGCGCACGAGAGGATAAAGGGCAAGAGAAAAAAGTAAAGGCCCCAGGGGATCGCCCTGTTGAACCCCTTGCGCTGAAGCTAAAACAATTGTACCGAAGTTTTGTTAAGCAAAAGCAAAATATATGCAATATAAACAGGCTTTTCTTAAACAGGAAAACGATTAACTAACAAATTCGTTACCTCAGATTCCGCATCCCTTTCTCCCCGGAAAGATATATCATTAAGCGCAAGTTCCAGTAAGAACTCTCAGTATGTTGTCATCCTCTCGTAAGAACAAAAGAACAACAACAAGAGCAACCTTTACCAGAGAAAGGTTGAAAAGGTTTTAACTAATGCGTGCCAATAGCAAAAGTTGAAAACCCGAAACACATATGTTTATGCTAAACACAACTCATGTAAACACAAATTGATTCAACATATTGTGACTTTTCACATATGAGTTTCAATCAGAACACCTTATGATCCTCTGATAAAGCCTACCAACATGGGCTAGAACTTAAGCCCGCTAAATCAAAAAGTCACACAAACCATAAGGGTTCACATCTTATGGGATCAAATATTAAGGTTATGAAAACCGAAATCAGACATCCCATAAACCGAAAACACATAGCAAAATATAGACATTCAAGCACAAGAAAAATTATAATCGGAAACTATCACAAGAAAAATTATAAAATAATAATTTTATTTATAAATAACTGATAATTTTATTCAAAAATATACCTTAAACAATAATCGAAATAAATCAAAAACTGATGTCTGTTTTCTTGGATTAAGTGTTACAGCATATAACTTAATCCCTAGTGGTTCTCTTATTGTTCACTGAGGTTTCTTCAGTGTTCAAACTATTGAAGCATGTCTCGAGAGACTTGTATGCAACCACTTCCTGTTTTTCAAGCTTTTCAACTTGAACCTTCATGTCTGCAAGATCAGCCTTTGTTTCCTCAATTCTATCCTTGAGTTAATCTTGATTTCGAACCGTTATTACGAGATTGGTTCTTAGTTCTTCTAAACCATGGATATAGTCAATCATACTATCAAAAGGTATCCACTTGGTTTTTGTTGGATCTTGAAGGTTGTAAGCCAACATGCATGACTCATCTTGGGATACAGCAGAATTATCGGTATCATAATCAGACATGATTTTCGATATGATTTTCTTCTTCCTTTCTGTATTGATTCCTTGACAATCCTTAACCTTTTGAGCTTCCTCCTTATTTGTATTTGTAAAACTGCGAGTTATTGGAGGCATGCTCAGGGATATAAATAAGAATTAATCAGGGTTTGTCAATACAAGCAAGAGAAAGTTTCTCTTAAGAAGATACAACTTTTCGGACCGCAAATACAAAGGAAATTCCGAAAATATATACAGAATATATTTTGTTTCCTATGTCTAAACTTCTCATGCTGGAAGGTTTATTAAAATTCGAAAATTTCAAATAACACCTATTTTTGGAAGATCGTGATAAACATGAACAATTTTTAGAAAAAAATTGGATTCGCAGCTATCAAGAAATTGTCACAGATTTTTTCTGACAAAAACACAAACGAAAAATTGTGCTCTCGTTTTATGTGCTTTCTCATCCCAAAGGTTATGAGCACGAACTAGGATGAGAGTGCACAATCTCCATACAACCAGGTTGTATCGGAGTAACCTTTTCTTGCTTATAACGAGTATCAGAAACATAGTTCATGTTTCTCTTTGGAAATTTCTGTCCAAAGTATTTTCTCCCAAGAAGATGATCCTTCCTTGATCTAAAGGTATGATCATGAGGAGAAACTGTACTGATGTGAGAATTTTCAGAGATAGATAAATCTCTCTTAATTTTGTCAATGAGATTTTCATAAGATTTTCTCATTCTAAGGATTTCCTTATTATGCACATCAGTATGATTATCTGCAACAATTATCGGAAAACTTCCCTGATTGTTTCCTTTGGCAGACATTTTTCCTTTCCCTTTCTTCCGGAATCGTTCTTCATGTAAACAAGGACTGTTTCGACATGAGTGAGGAGGAACCTTTTTCCATAAGTGATTATCAACTCTTACTTCTGATTCTTTTGAGTTGATCTTATCAGTTTGGAGTATATTCTGTCTTTCTACTGAGGAATGATCTTTCAGTTTTTTAAGACAAACAACTTCTTTTAATACTTTTGCCATAGTATTTTTAAGAAGTATAAGTTTCCTGTCAAGTGACTGAAAGTTGTATTCCTTAAGATCTTTTTATGGAATCGGTCCAAAGTTTCCTTCAGACAAGATTTCGTTTGATCATCAGTAGTTGTAGAATATGGTTCTTCATTCTCTTCTGACTTGATGTAGTTAGGCAAACTCCCATCATCATGATCTGTTTCAGACATGATCAAACAAGTCTTGTTATCACGATCTGTAAAAGTCGAGCAAGGAATTTTGTTTTCCTCATCAGAAGAAATTATAACAGAATTTATTAGTCAGAGTCATAGGATGAATCTCTTGATCTTGAGTAAGAGATTTACCAAGAGCTTCTACTTTGACTGTCAGATCCATATTCTCTTTGGCCAGAATATCTAGTTGAATATATTTTTCTCTAATCTCTTGCTTAAGAAGATTTGACTCTGTCTTTAATATTAACATCCTTGTAGACATCGATCTTATAGGCTTTAGGAGTTTTGCCAACTCTTTATCAGCATCTTCTTTTCTATCAGAGATAGACTCAGATGTACCCTTAATTTTTGTAACTCCTGGATCATGAGTTAACGAAGGAGTAACATCTTCAACTTTTGAGTATTAATACTCTTGCATAACATTAACCGAATAAGTCATTAGATTAAATTCTTATAGGTTGGATCGCACCAAACACATATTGTTAGATCTTTTCGTGTTTGCCTGCTCTGATACCAATTGAAAAGACGAGGGTACCCAAATACACCATAATCTTTGATTTATCCACCTATAAGTCCTTTTACCGAAAGTGATTGTCTATGGACAAAGTCGATACAATACGACAAATCGGTATTCACACTTTGCGTAATCGTCTATGGATACGAGATCGAGACAATACAACAATCTAAGTGTGATTACTTGATAATAGGTTTGTACTTAACCAAACTCTATAGGATCACTATCAAGTAAAGCGGAGTTAACGTTTGTGTAATTTACTTTAAATTATAATAACAACAATTATAATTGCGAAAAGGAAAAGTAAATAACACAGTAAGATTTTGTTAACAAGGAAACCGCAAATGCAGAAAAACCCCGGGACCTAGTCCAGAATTGAATACTCTCAGAATTAAGCCGCTATACAAAATCTAAACCAACTTCGTATAGTTGAGACCAAGCAACTAACCCTAGTTCACTTAGTTTCTTCAGTATCCCTGCGCTTCCGACATTCAATAAGTACACGCACTAGAACAATTCCTTTGGATCGTATTCCAAACAGTTAAGGAACGACAAATATGTTTGGTAAGAACTCTCTTGATTCTTTCCAGATAAAGATATCTCAAGTACTATGCAAAGGTTCTTCCGTTTAAACTAATAAACTCCTTTGTCTGGTTAGATCAATCCAATCTCTATTACCTAAGCAATAAGATTCGGATTTGTAACAATCAAAATAGATCTCAAGAGAACTATTAGGTGTTACCGATCTCACCCAACTAATTAATCGAATAAATCAGATTCTAGTTGGATCCCATCCGATCAAGGTTTGTGCTACACAAAGATATGAGAAACCAATAAGAAATCTTCATCGTCTTCAAATCTTCTTTAATCTTCAATTAAACCTGCATAACACCACTTAAATCTCTTGTGATTAATCACGCACATAACGGAGTCTGTTAACAATGGAATATCACAAGATGTCTTTAGATCTACAAACAGTTCTAAAGATCCCGTCAACACTTCGATCTAGTTTGATTGAATCTTATATCAGAAGAGAAGATTCTCTAGAATAAACAAACTAGGTGCAATCAAAGTTCAACAACCGTTAGTCAATCAAATCAATCAAAAACTAATAAACTGTAATTATCTAGTTTCCCACCAACGACACTCGTAGAGCTTCTTGATCCCACAGAAGTCTTTAAACGAGCGGTCGTAAGAGATTTCTCCTAATTAGGGTACTTTCCTCTTCGAATAGACGGCTCCACCAGAAACAACAAAAAGATGAAGTTTCCCTTGATCTTAGGATAGTTAGCTAGAAATGCAAACTTAGGTATTTATAGACCAAGGATGTTTGGACACCAAGAAATTTCCAAAACCGAAAGTATTCTCAAGATATGCAATAAATGCCTATTCGGTTTTCATAATTCCAGGAAATGCTTCGTCCAATATTTTCTGAAATATCTCAATAGAAAATCTCCAATTGGTAAATGCACATTACTAATTTTTATTCTCTAGAGGTATGCATTTAATTGCTGGTAATTAAAGCATATAAAACTAACAACCTTAATTAAAAGATTCTTAATTTATTTCGGACCGGGATCTCCTTGAGTAATTAAGGAATATCTTTGAACAATAAAAGATAAGAGTTACTTTTTGTTCAAAGTATGTTGACATCTTTTCTATGTAAATCCTATTTTATATTTACAATCTTGGAATCGATTATACCACACTTCCAAACAAGTTTAGAATTGGTACATTTGTATTCCAAGACAACTATGTGATTGATCAAATATCAAATCACATTCATGGGTTCAATCGGTTCTACCAATCACTAGGATCGGTTATACCTTAATTTGGAACACTTGTGATCGGTCACACAAGTTACCAGGACCGGTTACATCAGTTACCAGGATCGGTTACATCAATTACCAGGACCAGTTACCATATACTCATGGTAGCTTGTGATCGGTCACACCAGTCACTAGGATCGGTTACACCAATTACCAAGATCGGTTACACCAATTACAAGGACCGGTTACACCAATTACAAGGATCGATTACACAACTATTTTGTGATCGGTCACACCAATTACAAATATCGATCATACAATCTCAGGTGATTACCTAGGATCGGTTACACTAATTAATCAAAACTAGTAATACCAAATCATAAGTCAGGCATTGTGATAAGTTATACCAAGATACATAACAAGTTATGATCGGTTTTACCATCTAACACATATTGGTAATCCAAAGATATGCAATGAATAACAATACCAATAAGCCTAGCGATTTCCCGTTTGATTCATAATACAAGTTCATGAATGTACTTCCTTCAAACAAATGTAAAACATTGTTTCCTAGGATGAAATCTTCACCTTTACCCATACACATAATCACAATAGCATTTCATAAGATTATGTCGAAGTCATATCTACGAAGTTCAAAAGATAAGCGTTATACT
Source organism: Papaver atlanticum (assembly GCA_023531105.1). Taxonomy (NCBI): domain Eukaryota; kingdom Viridiplantae; phylum Streptophyta; class Magnoliopsida; order Ranunculales; family Papaveraceae; genus Papaver; species Papaver atlanticum. The sequence goes on along the minus strand of JAJJMB010003267.1, from coordinate 3,530,156 downwards.
TCGTAGTCCAATACTATGATCATATGATCATGTCTCACTACTAGAGTAAAATATTCATTCACAGCTTCGCAGTTATGTTTTCAATATAGCACGACTTGAAAGACATGTTAGGAATGAAAAGTTCAAATCAATATTACTAACCTCAAGAGGAAGGATGATGTCATCGTTGTAGCTCGTTACTTCTTCACGTTCTTCAGGTCTTTGAGTAATACTTGTATGTCTCATATTCCTAGACTTTCTAGTCTAACCTATACGAAGTTGTCTCTAGTATATAATCAAGCGACTCTTAGATGAGTTTTTATTCACTAAAATATGACAACCAAACTTGACATACCAACACTTAGTGGGTTCAACCGAGCTATGCTTTAACATATAAGAATATAAACAATTAAACAACTTTATAACTAGTTTCATTTGAGTCATTTGAACTAGTTGTGATTAAGATGAACAAGGTTGATATGAAAGTGTTCATTTGGCTAACTTCGGTTAACTATTGAGCCAACCAAGTGTACACGTTTAGGTACAGTTACCCATATCTAAATGAAAGCACATTTTATTTGTGTGTAACAAGCTAAGTTCGATCTAACTGTTGAAAGATATTAGCTTGAATCTAATAAGGTTTTCATTTAACGGAGAATACTGAATGCTTTGTTACCAAGGTAACATTGATTGCAAACCCTGATTTGAAGACTATATAAGGGAGAACTCTAGCAACTGGGAAACCTAATCCCCAGACCTCTTGTGTGATACTAGTTGCGACTAGAGTCGATTATCCTTTAACCTAGGTTTTTCTAAAACCATTATAGGTTAACGAATTAAAGACTTAATTGGGATTCTGAAGCCATACCCAATTATTTTCTCTATAGTTGCGTGTTCTTATCTTACTTTGTTCTATCGTATTGAGTACTATCTTCTCCATGATTTGCTCGAGATTCAATCTTTGATAGGTAAGATAAAAAGTTGTCACAAACATCTTCATCTCATCGTTTGTGATTCCACAATATCTTGTTCCACTTCCATACGGTTAAGATTATTGTGAGGTGATTGATATTACTAGGCTATTCTTCGGGAATACAAGTCTGGTATATCAATTGGTTCCCGTTCACCTTGATTTATGAAAAGACGGAACAAAAACTCGTAGGTATTTCTGTGGGAGACAAATTTATCTATTCAATAGACTTTTTTGTGTGAGACAGATTTATTTATCAAGTCTTCGACTTTGGGTCGTAGCAACTCTTAGTTGTGGGTGAGATCAGCTAAGGGAATCAAGTGCGTAGAGTCCTGCTGGGATTCAGAGGCGTAGGGAACGCGACTATACCTTGATCAGTGTGAGATCTGTTAGGGCTCAACTACATTCCAGTCCGAAGTTAACTTGTAGTATGCTAGAGTCTGTAGCGGATTAATACAGTGTAGTGTTCAAATCTGGACTAAGTCCCGGGGTTTTTCTGCATTTACGGTTTCCTCGTTAACAAAATTTCTGGTGTATGTGTTATTTCTTTTCCGCATTATATTTTCTATATAATTGGAATATCACAGGTTGTGCATAGTTCAATCAATTAGATAATCCAACCTTTGGTTGTTTACGAGGAAACCTCAAATGCATAAAAACCCCGGGAGGTAGTCCATATTTGAACACCATCTGTATTAAGCCACTACAGACACTAGCCTACTACAAGTTAACTTCAGACTGGAATGTAGTTGAGCCCTAACCAATCTCACACTGATCAAGTTACATTCGCGTTCCTTACGTCTCTAAATCCCAGCAGGACTCTACGCACTTGATTCCCATAGCTGATTTCACCCACAACTAAGAGTTACTACGACCCAAAGTCTAAGGCTTGATAAACTAATGTGTCTCACACAGAAAAGTCTACTGAATAGATAAATCTTTCTCCCACAGAAATACATAGAAGTTTTTGTTCCGTCTTTTGATAAATCAAGGTGAACAGGAACCAATTGATATACCAGACTTATATTCTCGAAGAACAGCCTAGAAATATCAATCACCTCACAATAATCTTAATCGTTTGGTAGCTAAACAAGATATTGTGGAATCACAAACGATGAGACGAAGATGTTTGTGACTACTTTTTATCTTTCCTATTAGAGAATACATCTCGAGCAAATCTTAGAGAAGATAGTACTCAATACGATAGAAAACAACAAGATCAGAACACGTAACTACATAGAAAATAGTTGGGTCTGGATTCACAATCCCAATGAAGTCTTCAAGTCGTTAACCTACAGGGTTTCGTGAAAAACCTAAGGTTAAAGGAGAATATACTCTAGTCGCAACTAGTATCACACAAGAGGTGTGGGGATTAAGTTTCCCAGTTGCTAGAGTTCTCCTTTATATAGTCTTCAAATCAGGGTTTTCAATCAATGTTACCTTGGTAACAAAGCTTTAAATATTCACCGTTAGATAAAAACCTGATTAGACTCAAGCTAATATCTTTCAACCGTTAGATCGAACTTAGATTGTTACACACAAAAGAAAAGTGACTTCATTTATATATGGGTAACCGTACCTAAATGTGTACACTTTGTTGGCTCAACAATAGTTAACCGAAGTTAGCCATATGAACACTTTCATATCAACCATATTCGTCTTAACTATAACTAGTTCAAATGACTCAAATGAAACTAGTTCTAGAGTTGTTCAATTGTTTATATTCTCATAGAAGTATACAAGACACAATTGAAGCAAAATCAATTTTGATTCACTCGAATCAATTCATGAACACTATAGCCACGGTTTGCAAAAGTTTGCATTCCTTATTATATAAATGTATTAATTCATGAACAAACCGATTTTAGAACATAACCTACTCAAGTATGCGAACAGGTACGCATACCTAAGTGGCCGGACCAAGTTTGGGTTCGCCAGTATGCGAACGGGTACGCATACCTTCCAAAACTCGGTTGAATTTCCGGAACTTGAAACTCATGCCAGTATGCATACCGGTATTCTTACTAAGTTCCCGGACTTCCATAACCAACCTGCACGCATATGGGTATGCATACCATGGTTCCCGTACTTGGACAACACATATGCAAGTACGCATACTGTGCTATATCCAATCATGGTTATTTTTTATAAAGTTCCATTTCAATCATTGAAACATTCTCGGAAGACGACAATAGCTATCTCATACAAACTATTAGCTTCAAAACAATTTTCAAGTGATCGAATGATTAATACGAAACATTCCGAGTCTACATCAAATGACTGTCTCACACAAATCATGTAAGATATTACAAGGCGATTTTCACATGATCATCTTTTGACTTTCGTCAAGAATATAAGATGAACTTGGCTAAAGCGAAAGCTTACCAACACATATTTCGAGAAATATGTAAGCGAGTTAAACTCATCTCGAAATATCAAATGTGTATAATCGAAGTTTATATAGCTATACGAATTTTGTCTCAAATAGGAGATAGAGTAGATAGACTTTTGAGTGATAGATGAGTTCAAGTCTCCACATACCTTTTGTTGATGAAGTTCCACAAGCTCCCCTTAGTAGTTCTCTGTCTTCAATCGATGAACGTCGTGAAGTCTAATGCTCAACTACACTTACTATCCTAATCCGAGACTTAGCTATAAGTAGACTAGAAATCAAGACTTATAGTTTTTGCAACTAAACTTGATAACAAGCTTGAGATAGCAACGCTTGCGAGTTCGACCGAGCAGTGCTCTAACAATCACCCCCTTTGTCAATTTTAGTGACAAAACTATCAATACATATGGATTACAAAATAAATAAACTTTGTAGCTTCTCATCCAAATGCTTGATTTCCTTGGTTCTTCAACATTACTCGAAATCTTTGTCACTTCCCAATACTCCAGTTATTTTGAACATGTACAACTCAGCATCATAGTTGTTGAATATTCGTAGCTTTAACAATGAAAAAATAGTAGTTCTTAATCATTGTTATACAGTGTCATAGTATCATTACACATCATCAACGTCCAATTGTATCACAACTTTGACAACAATACTATGGTGATATGTATCACTCTCCCTTAGTCAATACTTCATCTCACATGAAAACCACCCCCCTTACAAAATGATCCGTAAACCATATGTATTTGTAGTGTGAACTACACATTAATTCTCCCCCTTTTTGTCAATATAAATTGGCAAAGGTAAGAAAACTAGTGGGATCGTAATGAAATTCTCATACAGATACTTCATGACTAAAAGAGAACATATCAACTTTGTTTCGATGAATTCACATAGTTGAAACTTACTGTATTCATCAAGGAGTATATAAAGATACAAGAAAACTCCTACAATATTCCACAACCACACTCCCCACAAAGATTTGGCAATTAAGCAAGAGTTCAATTAAGAACTCTCCCCTATAAAATGTCATTCCCGAAAGAACAACAAGAGCGACTTTACTTTTACAAGAAAAGAAGGATTTCTTTGGACATTAACAAATTACATGAAACATGAATTTGTATCCATAAAACTCAATTAAATTAACCAAAAGAGAATCCATGATTAATTTAATCAGAAATGCTCCACATAAGAGAACTTACGAAGCCACACAGTACTTTCACATAGAAGTGGATCAGGGAAAGACCAATATTGCGGAATATTCAAAGATTCATTCTATTTTTCATCAATATATGCATAAAGACATATAATAGACTTAATCTTTTCAATCAAAATTTCAATCTATCTTCATCAATATTTGCATAATGACATAATAGACTTAACTTTTGACATATATGGGACAATCATAGTTCACAGACGTAAACACACATATCCCATAATTTTTTTTGCAATATAGAAAACCAATAAAGATTAATACTGCAAAATCATCTTCCAAATAAACTTTAGAATTTAAATAAATAAATCTGAAAACATTGCAAGATGAAAATCGTTGGCAATAGCTATGTGTACTCACAATAATGGCTATTCCAAACCCTAGTTATCCTTCTTAAAACACAAGAATAAATTCTCATAAGAAGTTTCCTAGAAAAAATAAAAATCAACAAGCTAAAGACAACGAAAAAACTCCTAATCCATCAAAATCAATCATCAACTAGAATTAAAGAGCTTTTCCGGAACCCTCACGAGTCTTGAGACTTTTGAGCTTGTGATTGACAGCATCCACTGCTTCTTCAGAGAAGATATCCTCTTTGAGAAGATCTTTAACATGTGTCTTCATGAGAACAAGGTCAGAGTTAACCTTTTTCAACTCAGTTCTTAACACATCGAGACCTTTCATAGTATCAACGAGTTGCAGGTTTACTTTCTCAAAGTATTTAAGAAAATCGTGAACCACTTCTGCAGAAACCATATCCTCATTCTCTACATCTTGATGAGAATATGCATAGTAGCATGAGACATCATCATAATATTCAGGATTTTGATATTTGATATCATCAACATCTACTTTGGTTCTTTTTTTCTTCCCTTTGGATCCGAAACCAATACCTTTATCAAGAAAACCTCTTGCAAAATCACAAGTGCGAGAAGGTGACGACATTCTTGACAAGAAGAAAAAAGCCTAGAGTACGTGATCGTGACTCAATAGGTTTGGTATTTAAATGGTTTCCTAGGGAAGGATTTTAGGGTTTTTAAAAATTGGTTCGTGACAAGTCAATATACTCGTACGAAAACCAATATGGTCCCCGGAAAAAAACTTTAAAAACTGTAACAAACCTCCTAATAAGGTAAAAGGAATATAGTAAAAAATTTCTATGTGAAAATTTTCTTTCACAATTTTTTGGCTCGATAAATTTTACAATCTCACATGAGAAAAATTTAGAGCACAAGAGTAACAGACAACCCAATTAAAAAGCAATCAAAGTGATTCTAGAAACAAAAACAATACTCAAGCAAAGCAATCCAAATATGATAGTTTAGCTATGAACGATAAGAAAATAACACAACTAATCAGAAAACATTTTTCCAAAAGTATACCTGATTATTTGTAACACTTACTCAACAAGATTTTTATGAGTAAGCATTCAACCCTTGTGATTAATTAGCACAAGTATGAGCCCTAAGCTCATTAAATGAATGGTGTTCACAGTTGAGTCTCTTGTTCCTTCCAATTCTAGAAGAGAACCATTTTTGATGTGAAAAGTTATCATAAAACGTGTCGTTATTAAAATACGAGACAAAGTTTGAATCCTTACCAGAAGAAGTTTGTACGGAGGAATTTGACAGCCTGTTGATAAGGTCCTTAGTTGTCCTTCATATCTCCATTGTAGCTTCCATTTACAGGAAACTTTTTCACATCTTGAACATCATTCTTCACATTAGGTTGAGAAGCACCTCTCTGAAATCTCCTTGAACGATTTGTATTAATGCTACAATTGGTTCGAACGTTCGATGAGCATACTGAACTGACTTTCCTGGAAGAATCCGCAGGGTGGGTACTGAAACCAATAGGTTTAGACATCAGAATGTCAGTTACACCTTTGAGTATTAAATCTAAGGTATGCTGAAGTTGACCAAAGTAATTGTCATTCAGCTTCAGTTTGCTCTTTCGTTGAACATATCCTTTTGAATCACAGAAAAGACATACTTTCTGATCACGAGAGTGATTAGAGTGTGTAGCATTAGAAACATCGTTAGAAGATTTCTTCCTTCCATGAGTCGTGGTAAATCCATGATTAGTGGAAGAACCAAGCACTACTTTATTAATAGGAAGGGTTTGCAGTTTAGCTTCTGAAGCTGTTTTTATTTGAGAAACATGATTAGAATTAGTCACATTTTAAAATATCACAGCAGAGTCAGAAGTATTTGGTATGACAGACTCCCCAGAACGACTTTTATCTTGAATAGAGAGATTACTCAATGATCGTTCCATTTTATCGGCATCTTCATTCAGTTTAGCTTCGGGTAAGGTTTGTGATGAACAAGCCACAACATTTTCTTCACGAAGAGCCCTTAGTTGGGAATCACGATCTTTTATCATGCCAACCATTGTATTAACCTTGTATTTCAATCTATTGACTTCTACAGCCCGAATTCTATCAAGTTTTAGAATCGCTGCACTTTCTCGGGCTGCTTCGCTTTCTTCTTTAGAATCAGATTCGTCAGAAAGAAAATCAGGGTAACACATATCAATACTTGTCTGTTTCGTAGGAACAGAATGTTCATCTATATGTGAGATTGACAAGTCTTTCTCTTTAATAGATTTTATCGAAACAGAACTTTTGTCTCTGGTAATGCGTTAGTAAGAGATAGTACTACTGTCCATAGAGTTAGATCGCTACAAAAAAAACTTATGAAGTCTTAAAAGTGTTTGCCTGCTCTGATACCAATTGAAAAAGCGGGGGTATTACAACCACACCCAATATCTCGCTTAGCAATCTGTATGGACTAACTCCAAAATACTTTCAAGAGAATCAACTAGATAGTCAGACTCAATCTTAAGAAAAGTATATCCAAGAGTTATATCTCTATTTCTCAATTCAATTTGCAATCAAACAAATAGGAATTTGCGAGCCCGATTGAATATAAGAAATAACTTGGACAGTATCAAAAACCAATATCTAAGTGTCAATCAATTTAATCAACAACCCAAAGGTCGGATTCACAATTGATTGAACTTATGCACAACCTGTGATATTTCAATTATATAGAAAATATAATGCGGAAGAGAATAACACAGACACCAGAAATTTCGTTAACGAGGAAACCGCAAATGCATAAAAATCCTGGGACCTAGTCCAGATTTGAACACCACACTGTATTAAGCCGCTACAGACACTAGCCTACTGCAAGTTAACTTCGGACTGGAATGTAGTAGAGCCCTAACCAATCTCACACTGATTAAGGTACAGTCGCGTTCTTTACGCCTCTGAATCCCAGCTGGACTCTACGCACTTGATTCCCTTAGATGATCTTACCCACAACTAAGAGTTGCTACGACCAAATTTGAAGACTTGATAAACAAATATGTCTCCCAAAGAAAAGTCTATCCTGATAGATAAATCTGTCTCCCACAGAAATACCTACGAATTTTTTGTTCCGTCTTTTGATAAATCAAGGTGAACAGGAACCAATTGATAATCCAGTCTTATATTACCGAAGAATAGCCTAGAAATATCAATCACCTCACAATATTATTAACCGTATGGTAGCGAAACAAGATATTGTGGAATCACAAACGATGAGACGAAGATGTTTGTGACTACTTTTTATCTTGCCTATCGGAGAATAAATCTCGAGCAAATGTTAGAAAAGATAGTACTCAATACGATAGAAAACAACAAGATCAGAACATGCAACTACAGAGAAAATAGTTGGGTCTGGCTTCACAATCCGAATGAAGTCTTCAAGTCGTTAACCTACAGTGTTTCGTGAAAAACCTAAGGTTAAAGGAGAATATACTCTAATCGCAACTAGTATCACACAAGAGGTGTGGGGATTAGGTTTCCCAGTTGCTAGAGTTCTCCTTTATATAGTCTTCAATTCATGGTTTGCAATCTAAGTCACCTTGGTAACAAAGCTTTAAATATTCACCGTTAGATGAAAACCTGATTAGACTCAAGCTAATATCTTTCAACCGTTAGATCGAACGTAGCTTGTTACACACAAATGAAAAGTGACTTCATTTAGATATGGGTAACCGTACCTAAACGTGTACACCTTGTTGGCTCAACAATAGTTAACCGAAGTTAGCCATATGAACATTTTCATATCAACCATATTCGTCTTAACTATAACTAGTTCAAATGACTCAAATGAAACTAGTTCTAGAGTTGTTCAATTGTTTATATTCTCATATAAGTATACAAGACACAATTGAAGCAAAATCGATTTTGATTCACTCGAATCAATTCATGAACATTATAGCCACGGTTTGCAAAAGATTGTATTCCTTATTATATAAATGTATTAATTCATGAACAAACCGATTTTAGAACATAACCTACTCAAGTATGCGAACGGGTACGCATACCTAAGTGGTCGGACTAAGTTTGGGTTCGCAAGTATGCAAACGGGTACGCATACCTTCCAAAACTCAGTTTAATTTCCGGAACTTGAAACTCACGTCAGTACGCATACCGGTATGCATACTAAGCTCCCGGACTTCCATAACAGTACGCATACGGGTATGCATACCATTGTTACCGGACTTTGACAACACATATGCAAGTACGCATACTGTACTATATCCAATCATGGTTATTTGTTCTAAACTACTTTCAATCATTGAAACATTCTCGAAAGACGACAATAGCTGTCTCACACAAACTGTTAGCTTCAAAGCAATTTTCAAGTGATCGAATGATCAATACGAAACATTCTGAGTCTACATCAAATGACTGTCTTACACAAATCATGTAAGATATTACAAGGCGATTTTCACATGATCATCTTTTGACTTTCGTCAAGAATATAAGATGAACTTGGCTAAAGCGAAAGCTTACCAAAACATATTTCAAGAAATATGTAAGCGAGTTAAACTCAGCTCGAAATATTAAATGTCTATAATCGATGTCTATATAGCGATATGAATTTTGTCTCAAATAGGAGATAGAGTAGATAGACTTTTGAGTGATAGATGAGTTCAAGTCTTCACATACCTTTTGTTGATGAAGTTTCACAAGCTCCCCTTAGTAGTTATTCTCCTCCAATCGATGAACGCCGTGAATTCTAATGCTCAACTACACTTACTATCCTAATCCGAGACTTAGCTATAAGTATACTAGAAATCAAGACTTATAGTTTTGGCAACCAAACTTGACAACAAGCTTGAGATATCAACGCTTGCGAGTTTGACCGAGAAGTGCTCTAACAACTTTCAGCAGAGGAGATTGTAATATCTTACGTCTTGACAGCTACGATGAATGACATTAACAAATTATCCAGTAAATTTTGTTATGCTCAATGGTTGAGGCATTGGTGGCCAAGAGATATGACTCCTGAAAGACCTGTTGACTGTACGTTTAACATTGCTACTTTCTTGTGCGTGTTGATGTCCAGAGAGGTACTTGAAAATAATGGAAACTTGCTGAAGTCATTCATGATTCCTTTTGCCATTAAGATGGCTAAAGTTGAGAAACTTCCCATTGGTAGTCTGTTCTTGGGTTCGTTATTCTCCAATTTAGACTCCTTGGTCATAGATTCCAGTGTTTCCAATGGCTTTAAGAAAGTTGAAACGTACGTTAATACAATGTTTCTCCAAGCCTTAATGTGGGAGCGCTTCAAAAATTATGCACCGATCCCTCGTAGCGTCTTGCAAGGACCAAATGTCGATACTCGTTATGCTTTCTATGAGAAAGATAATGCCAGGATTATGTGTTGGTCTACAAAATAGCCTCGACTCAGGACACGCCTCTCCAGTGTTTTAGACAACGAGTCTGATTTTAATTTTCATCCATGGGTGTCGGTTCCTTCGTACGTCTCATAATTGATCACTTTCAATGCTGCTGAAGAAAATGTCACTTTGGAATCTGGTATAGACCTGAATGATGGTGAAAGATCCTTCATACTGAGTTACACTCCTGGTTATTTAGTATCAGTGATACAAGGAAAATTTCTGGTGGATAAATATAATATCGATAGAGTGGCTCGACAAATGGGTCTTGATCAGTGCGTCCCGGATGATCGGAAGAGAAAGCCATCGGTCAACCATCTTAAAATTTCCTTGGATTGTACACATCTGAATGGACGCAAATATCTGTTCCCTTGTTCTGACCGAGTCTCCTACTCCACTCTAGGTTATATAACTTTATGGTATCAGCAACTTGATCGTTTACATGATTTTATAATGGTTGCTCAAACTCTGGTACAAGAACCTCCTTCTGTTGAGATAGCTCCTGATCGACCAAGATTGAAGTATCCTTCCAGTGGTGATAAACGAAAAGTACTCCCAGGATGTTCACAAGTAAGTATTTTTCTTATGATTTTTACAAAGACATGATGATCGCATTTAATTACTTCATTAATTTTACCATAGGATGGTCGTGTGGTGAGATCTCGTATTAATGTAGACTTCATGGAAATGGAAGAAAGTCCCCGAGGCGGAGAACCCAGAACTAAGAATTACAGGATGTTACCAAATAGTGTACAGTCCCCTGATGTTTCTTTGGTGAGTTGTCAATGCTTCTTCCATCATGACTTTTTATTATCCATGTAATTAGGATCACAAAACAAATATTTGTTAATCTTGCTTAAGAATTTTGCTCCATCGAGCATTAATGGTCTTCGACTCGCTCCTGGGCAAGCAATTCTTGAACCCAGTGCCGATGAAGAAGAAGTCGATGTAAGTATTTCTTTACATAACCAATTATGATATCCCTTGAATGGAGCAATAATAATTGTTGTTGATGTATCCAGGAGGAAATTCTCATGGATAAAGAAGGCGCTGATGATGCTCATTCGTCTTCAAAAGATGGTGATAAAGAGAATTCTCCAGAGTCGGAACCGAATGAAGGTAATAATGCTCATGATGATGATGCCGGCAATATCGATCCCTCGAACGATTTGGAGGCCATTCAAGTAAGTGTCCATCTTGTACTTTCTCCATAGAAGTGTGAAATTACTGATTTGAGAATAAATGAATGAATGAATGAGAACCCATGTGAATGAATGAGAAGTTTTGCCGAAATACGTCACCAGAAAATTCAGAACTCCGTCTTTTAGCAAAAATGCTGTAGAATCTTCGTACGATGTCGGATTTTCGCGGTCTACCCCAGTTTTCTTATGCCCGGGAAATTTCCTAGCTTTATAAGAAACTATTTTTGTATTTTGAGCATGTTTAGGTTCCTAAATCGATGAAACAGTAAAATTACAGGAAGTTTTCATAAAAAATTTAGCTGTCATGTAGTCCAAAGTTTTGACCACATTTTTTTGCTTGTTTATCCAATTGCTGTGAATTTTGGATATGTTTTAGAGGACATCCATAATATGAGAATGACATATGACTCAATCTTAGATTCCTCACTAATTTCTCCCAGTTCGTTGTATTATACAGTGCAGTGTAAAATCTCCTCAGACGAACTTGTTGTAAAACGTCTTTCTTGTATCTTTACACTATTTTATTGTATCTTGGATGCATAATAAAGAACTTAGATAATGTTAGTTCACTTACATGGTGGATTTTATGATTTCTTTTTGATTTCCATGCTCAAAGTGTTCTAATCCCATGTAATCATCGTATTAGGCGCCAAATGATGAAGTTGAGGGTAATGGAGCCAATAATGATGATTCGAACAATATGGTGAACCAAAATGATGATATTACCATCTCTTAACCCCATGTCCATGAGAATGTTGCTACTGAAGTTGTTGAAGAGAACGAGGCTCAAGTCACCACTACTCCGGAGATAGAAGAAACCAGGCCGGGAGAAACTATGATAGAAGAAACCGTTCCAACTCCATCGATGGAAGAAATTGCTCCAGAGATAGAAGAAGTTGCTCCAATGATCGATACTCGTATGGTGTTGCATGAATACCCTACTGCAGGGATTGCTTTTGATCCTCCATTTGGTGAGTTACTCCCATACCATGAACTAGTTGGTGGATTCAGTGTTCCTACTGGATATGTTGGCAAGTATGAGACAATATGGAAGAGATATGGTCATATAATTGTTACAAAATACCCCGAACGCAGCTACTTCTTGACGAGGCAAGTAGGAGCTATCTTGGGTGTCATAGATGATATGCGAACTAGAGCTAGAAATGATGTTACTCCAGATCTACTCTTTGATTGGGAGTACTATCTTGGGTGTCATAGATGATTATGCGAACTAGAGCTACAAATGATGTTACTCCAGATGTACTCTTTGATTGGGAGTATAATTTTAAGAATTCTAAGAGACTTGGTTTAAATGTGAAGTGGCTTCGTCAAAAAATCGATATGATCAAGAACTCTCGTGAAAAGAACATACCCTTTTCCAGTGATGCTGTGATGAAGAAATAAGCCAAAATTGCCCAGTTGATTAAAGAGATGGAGTTGGAGAAAGAGGCTTTGCATGACTTGAAGGTTGCAGAAGAGCAAAAATCGTACTTTGCCAGTTTCCTTTAGTTTTCCTTTTATAATCTCTTGAACTTTGAACTCATGAGAGATGTGAGGTTTTATTTTGGTTTTGATTTTTTTGATTGGTTTTGGATAAGTGGATTGAGGATTTTCTTTTGGGTTTGATAGAGATTTTCTTTAAGTAAAAACAAACTTTTGATAAATTGCTGAATTCAAATACCGAATGCAAGTATTGCAAACGTTTTGGAGGAATTGAGAATACATGTGAAAGAAAATCCTAAAGTGCAAATGTTAGACATCTTGAGCGTTCGTTCCTTGAACATATAACACCCCAAACGCTGAATGTCTCAGATGTCAAAGTATTTGAGCCAATTCTCATGTATTACTGGCATGCTCGTCTTGCCCTTCATATCAGCCAACTTGTAATATCCTCCAACAATCGACTTAGCAATC
>JAJJMB010003267.1:3456136-3516731 GCA_023531105.1 Papaver atlanticum | reverse complement strand
TACCTTTCCAGCATGGATCCACGTTCGTCCAAGGACCATGTCATATCCAGGATCCTCTCTGATTATGTGAAATTTTGTTTCTTCCCAGGTTGAACCAATTTTCATTTTGAGAATGATGTAGCCATATGCATCTCTGGGTATTCCTTCATGATCCATGACTGAGATAGGAGCATGGATAGCTTCTTGTCGAGTAATAACTGATGCTCTGAGATTCTTTAAAGGAATAATATTTACGGTCGTTCCAACATCAACTAATGCTCTCTTGAATTCGTTTCCTTTGAGATGAACTGTGGTGAGAAGTCCCTAGTCGTACATCTCCTTGTCTGTGGCTGGAGGTTCAGGAAGCGTTTCTGGGATGAAAAAGCGCTTTCCTGACACTAGCTATGTGATTCAAGGCCATGAACATGTCTTTCCTTTGGGTTCTTGACAGATAAAGCAATTCACATACATGCTCGATCAGGGATTGGACTGCTTCTTTGACCGGTTGTTCAGAGAGTGTAAAGTTCCTGATTGGAAGGGGATTCCTGTGCACCCCTTCAGTCCCCAGTTCTCCCGAGTCAGCTTTCTCTTTAAATATGCGCTTCAAGATTCTACAATCGATTGTTGGATGATTGACGAACCTATGAAAGCGGCAGTAGCGCGGATTCTCCATTTCCTTCTCTGTTGGCTCTCTCCTAACACGAGGCAGTTTGATTACTCCATCTTGGATCCAGACTTCTAATAGTTTGATCACCTCTTCAATGGGAAAAGGAAAGTCTGGTTCTGACTGGTCATTTTGCTGACGCTAAGTCGCTACTTGTGCATTCCGAGTTTGGTTGTCTTTCCTTAATGCTTTTGTAGGATGGGATGCTGGAGGAACGTTCTTATGCGGCTGTGCCTCGACTTTCCTTTTGCTTCCTTCAATAACATTCATATAAGGTTGGAGATTGTACTATTTATTGATTAGGCGCCTGGCACTGCCTCGAGTTTCTTATGGTTCCTCGACTTTTGTAGCTTTTGTCTTTCCAGTAAGGCCGAAGCAGTGGTCCCTAACCGTTTGGCTGCTTCATGAAGCTCTGAGAAAGTCTGGAATCGCAGATTCTCCAGCAAATTAGACCGGGATCATTCCGTTGATGTACAATTCCACCAGTTGTTTTTCGGTGACATTCGAATCATGACAATCTAAAGCTCGGACTCTGAACCTTTTCACAGAGTCATTCGGATGTTCATTATTCTTTTGAGACATTCTTCCTAGATCAGAGAGAGTAATCTTCTCTGAGACGAAGAATTATTTTTGGTAGAAAGCATTAACCATCTCTCGCCAACTAGTGATACTCCCTGGTGAGATGTTGTTGTACCAAGTGTATGCTCTACCCGTCAGAGACTTCGAGAATTTCTTCAAACGGACGACATGGTTGTGTTCATGTTCGCCTAGTGCTTCTAGGAATCGAGAAACATGTTCTCGAGCATTCCCTGTTCCATTGTAAAGAGAGAACGTTGGAGAAGTATAGCCTTTTGGGAGAGGGATTCTCTGTATAGCAGTAGGATTTGGAGGTTGGTGACGGTGGACAGATGATGTCTTGTCTTTTCCTCGAGCCTCCAAAAGAATTCAAGGACTTCACGAGTGATGAAACCTATGGATTCCCTTGCTGGTGAGTCGTCTGCAGCTTTGCGGACTTCATCATCATCAACCACATGAAATGGGGAGATTTCAGGATCAGCAGTCGGGGATGTTTCTTTGGATTTTCCTTTCTCCTGAGTTTTTTCTGACATCTTGTTTGTGGGAGTTTTGAGATAAGTGCATAACTCCTTCTGCATTGCGGCCATGTCAGTCTGTTTTTAGCGAGCACTTCCTGAACCTTCATAAGATCAGCTATGGTAGGTGGATTTTCCCTGATTTCTTCGAGAGACCGTCCGCAGAGAGAATTGTTTCCGATGTTGGTTTAAGGAGGGGTGGTATCAGTAGCGATTTTGTTGGAGCCGGATTGACTGGAGTACCACCATTGTTGTTGCTAGTGCTTGCACCGTTTAGGTTAGGATTTGTAACTGAACCTAACCTAAGATCAACCGTTTTGATGAATTGAGACTGCGAACGAGAGATTAATCTCCCACTGTGGTCGCCAATCTGTTGATGGGGAAAAACCATTTGATGGTTTTTTGGGAAAGTGAAGAGATGACCGTGCGGACGGGACTCCTCGACCGAGCAAACTGCTTAACCTCAAACAGATGCACTGCACGGGAGTGCTTTGAGTTCGAGAGATCAATCTGTAGGACTCCGGCCTAAACCAAGAAATGGCCGTTCCAGAGTCAATTCGGTCACATAGAGGAAAGAGGGTTGATCTATAGGAGGGAAGCTGAGAAGTGTATGAGATCAATGGTGATCAAGAATTGTGAATGTATTGTGGGTTTATGCAAATGAACTGCTAGGTTCGAATAAGTCTTGATGGATTGATTGAATTATGCTCTATTGAGAGTTGATGAGAATTCTTGGTTAGACGAATGTTGTCTTCAAAACCAGTCTTGTCCTCAATCGTGTATTCAGAAACTTATTTATATTGCTAGAATGTAGACACATTGATCTCCAGTAAGTGTGACGGTTGCTCGAGTGAAAGAGTGGGAAAGTGGGAAATCGTGGTTTAACCAGTTCCAGGTTATGCGGAGACTTGGTTGATTGTCCACCCACTACTTTGCTAACTCCCTCAACTGCTTACACGACTTACTCAGATTTCTCATCGTGGATGGACACACGGGCCGTAGGCCGCTAGACCAAAACCCTAATTAGTATCCCCCATATGACGTGATTGATGTCTCATGAACATGGAGTCTGCAAGGCAGACGTGTATTTAATTAGTCAGTTGTTGACTTGATTAGACGATGAGTCTAAGTATTGTTCAGTCGAGCATGGTTGCCAGATGCTCTATGATTTATGGATTGAACATGTCTGCTGGGACGTATAGTTCTTGAATAAATGTTGATTATTGAATTAACATAATGAATATTGATAGTTTAAGCAAATATTGCTCCTCCGAGCAAATACTGCTCAATTAATGAATTATTGAATATTGATAGTTGAATCAATATTACTAGTTTCGTCTGAGCAAATATTGCTCGTTTGATGAATTATTGGTAGCATGACCGAATAAATATTAATTAAAATATTGGTAGCTAGACCTAATATTATATAATTAATTTTAGATGTTGATTCCTGGATCAACATAAAATTATTAGTGTTTAAACTTGCTCAGAATTATGATTTGTAGAGCATTCAGTTCGAAACCCTAATTTTGATCAATTGCTGATCAATTGATGATTTACTGAAAATCAATCACTGAGTGAAGGAGGGACCAGCTACATGGGTGATGGCCGACCATGGTACGTATGATCCCTATACCTTAGCAACTATTATTCTAGAGGCGGAATTCAGAATAATAATAGACAGAAACTAGAAAACGGAACACAAAGTATTCGAAGAAATATATCTTCTCTAGATTATGAACAAGAAAACTATTGCAATTATCTCTTTGTTACGCTCACAATCTCTCTAGATAAATAACCTTAAACTGTTTGCTAAGCTTGCTTTTACAATAATTAATTGCCTCACAAACTTCTCTCTAGTTATGTGCGTTAAACCTCCTTTTATAGGTGTCAAACCACACTATCTATATCTAAGTGTGTCTGTATCACAAACCACACTCTAGATGTCTTAGCTATGAGCTAAACATCTCTATTTATAGCTTTAACGGTTTTCCAAACCTTCTAGGAATCTATTTCCTTATCAAGGAATAATTCCTTTTCTAGGTAAATTTCCTTATCTAAAAATATTACCTTGTCTAGGAATATTCCTTATCTAGGAATAATTCCTTTTCTAAGTATATATTTCCTTATCTAGAAATATTACCTTGTCTAGGAAACATTCCTATTCTAGGTATATTTCCTTATCTAGAAATATCACCTTGTCTAGGAATATTTCCCCATCTAAGAATACTGCCAAAAAATCAGTATTCCTTCCCAAAATTACAATTCTATCATCAATCCGTTTTGAGGATCACTAGTTCCCAGGGAGAGGAAGATACACATGTATCAGACCATGTAGCGCCCGGGTGCTCGAGTGAGCATGCACCCAAGTCCTTTGTTGACATCATTTATTAAAATAGTGTAATAAAACCTAATTATGGAGAGATGAGGGACCTGAAAAAGCGGGGGTCTAACAACAACACCCAATATTTCGCTTAGCAATCTGTATGGAAAACTCCAATATAATTCCAAGAGAATTAACTAGACAGTCAAACTCAATCAATGGAAATGTATCCAAGAGTTGTATCTCTGTTTCACAATGTAATCAGCAAATCAAACAGATAGAAATTCGTGAGCATGATTATTATGTGAAACAACTTGAACCGGTACCAAAGACCAATGTTCAAGTGTCAATCAATATAATCAACAACCAAAGGTTGGATTCTCAAATTGATTGAACTACGCATAACCTGTGATATTTCAATTATATAAACAAATATAATGCGGAAAACAAATAACACAGACACCAGAAGTTTTGTTAACGAGGAAACCGCAAATGCAGAAAAACCCCGGGACCTAGTCCAGATTTGAACACCACACTATATTAAGCCGCTACAGACACTAGCCTACTCAAAGTTAAATTCGGACTGGAATGTAGTTGACCCTAACCAATCTCACATTGATCAAGGTACAGTCGCGTTCCTTACGCCTCTAGAACCACGCTGGATTTTGCGCACTTAATTCCCTTAGCGGATCTCACTCATAACTAAGAGTTACTACGACCTAAAGTCGAAGACTTGATAAACAATTATGTCACACACAGAAAAGTCTATTGAATAGATAAATATGTCTTCCACAGATAAACCTATGAGTTTTGTTCCGTCTTTTGATAAATCAAGGTGAATATGAACCAATTGATATACCAGACTTATATTCCCGAAGAACATCCTAGAAATAGCAATCACCTTACAATAATCTTAATCGTATGGTAGCGAACAAGATATTGTGGAATCACAAACGATGAGACGAAGATGTTTGTGACTAATTTTTATCTTGCCTATCAGAGATTAAATCTCAAGCAAATCTTAGAGAAGATAGTACTCAATCACGATTGAAAATAGCAAGATCAGAACACGCAACTACAGAGAAAATAGTTGGGCCTGGATTTACAATCCCAATGAAGTCTTCAAGTCGTTAACCTAAAGGGTTTCGTGAAAAACCTAAGGTTAAAGGAGAATTGACTCTAGTCGCAACTAGTATCACACATGAGGTGTGGGGATTAGGTTTCCCAGTTGCTAGAGTTCTCATTTATATAGTCTTCAAATCAGGGTTTGCAATCTAAGTTACCTTGGTAACAAAACATTCAATATTCACCGTTGGATGAAAACCTGATTAGACTCAAGCTAATATCTTTCAACCATTAGATCGAACGTAGCTTGTTACACACAAATGAAAAGTGACTTTATTTAGATATGAGTAACCGTACCTAAACGTGTGCACCTTTGTTGGCTCAATAATAGTTAACCGAGGTTATCCATATGAATACTTTCATATCAACCTTATTCATCTTAACCATAACTAGTTCAAATGACTCAAATGAAACTAGTTCTAGAGTTGTTCAATTGTTTATATTCTCATAGAATTATACAAGACACAATTGAAGCGAAATCGATTTTGATTCACTCGAATCAAGTCATGAACATTATATCCACTGTTTGCAAAAGATTGCATTCCTTATTATATAAATGTATTAGTTCATGAACAGACCGATTTTAAGACATTATCCACTAGGTATGCAAATGGGTACGCATACCATAGTGGCCGGACTAAGTTTGGGTTTCGCCAGTACGCGAACTGGTAAGCATACCAAATCAATATCAAAACTCAGTAGAAATTCCCGGACCTGAACCTCACGCTAGTATGCGTACCGGTATGTGTACTTGGTACCCGGATTTCACTAAACCAAACAGTACACATACGGGTATGCATACGGGTATGCATACCATGGTTCCCTGACTTGGATTACATATATGCAAGTACGCATACTATGCTTATATCCAATTGTTCTAAACTCTCATTTCAATCATTGAAACATTCTCGGAAGACGACAATAGCTGTCTCACACAAACTATTAGCTTCAAAGAAATTTTCAAGTGATAGAATAATCAATACGAAACATTCCGAGTCTACATCAAATAACTGTCTCACACAAATCATGTAAGATGTTACCAGGCGATTTTCACATGATCATATTTTGACTTCCGTCAAGAATATAAGATGAACATAGTTAAAGCGAAAGTTTACCAACACATATTTCGAGAAATATGTAAGCGAGTTAAAACTCAGCTCGAAATATCAAATGTGTATAATTTAAGTCTATATAGCCATATGACTTTTGTCTCAAATAGGAGATAGAGTAGATAGACTTTTGAGTGATAGATGAGTTCAAGTCTCCACATACCTTTTGTTGATGAAGTCCACAAGCTCCCCTTAGTAGTTCTTCGTCTTCAATCGATGAACGCCGTGAAGTCTAATGCTCAACTACACTTTCTATCCTAATCCGAGACTTAGCTATAAGTAGACTAGAAATCAAGACTTATAGTTTTGACAACTAAACTTAACAACAAGCTTGAGATAGCAATGCTTGCGACTTTGACCGAGAAGTGCTCTAACAATCTCCCCCTTTGCCAATTTTAGTGACAAAACTATCAATACATATGGAATACAAAATAAATAAACTTTGTAGCTCTCAATCCAAATGCTTGATTTCCTTAGTTCTTCAACATTACTCGAAATCTTTGTCACTTCCAAGTACTCCAGTGATTCTGAATGTGTTCAACTCATCATCATCGTTGTTGAAGATCCGTATCTATAACAATGAGAAAACAGTTGCTTTCAATCATTGTTATACAGTGTCATATTATTATTACACAGCATCAAAGTCCAATTGTATCACAACTTTTACAACAATACTATGGTGATATGTATCACTCCCCCTTAATCAATACTTCATCCCACATGAAAACCACTCCCCCTTACATAATGACCCGTAAACCATATGTATTTGTAGTATGAACTACACATTAATTCTCCCCCTTTTTTTCAATAAAAATTGGCAAAGGTACGAAAACTAGTAGGATCCTAATGAAATTTCCATAGAGATACTTCATGGCAAAAAGATAACAACATCAACTTTGTTTAGATGCAATCATATAGCCGAAACTAAATGCATTCATCAAGGAGTTTATAAAGATACAACATAACCTCTATTATATTCCACAGCCGCACTCCCCACAAAGATTTGGCAATTAAGCACAAGTTCAAATAAGAACTCTCCCCCATATAATGTCATTCCCGAAAAAACAACAAGAGCGACCTTACTTTCACAAGAAAAGAAGGATTTCTTTGGACATTAATAAATAATCATGAAACATGAATTTGTATCCAAAATACTCAATTAAATTAGCCACAAGAGAACCCATGATTAATTTTATCGGAAATGCTCACATAAGAGAACTTACGGAGCCACACAGTACTTACACAAAGATGTGGATCAGGGAAAGACCAATACTGCGGAATATTCAAAGATTCATTCTATTTTTCATCAATATTTTCATAGAGACATGTAATAGACTTAATCTTTGTAAACAAAAGTTAATCCTATCTTCCATCAATATTTGCATAATGACATAATAGGCTTAACTTTCATTTGTCAAAAGTTCATTATATCTTTTATTAATATTTGCATAAAGACATATGATAGACTTAACTTTTGAGCATATATGGGACAATCATAGTTCATGGACGCAAACACACATATCCCATAATAAATTGCAATATATAAAACCATAAAGATTAATACTGCAAAATCATCTTCCAAATAAACTTTAGAATTTAAATAAATAAATCTAAAAACATTGCAAGATGAAAATCGTTGGAAATAGCTATGTGTACTCACAATAATGGCTATTCCAAACCCTAGTTATCATTCTTAAAATAGAAGAATAAATTCTCATAAGAAGTTTCCTAGACAAAACCTGGATAAGATAAGAGAAAGAGAATTTAGACAACATCTTCACCTTCGGAATCCATCAAAATGGCTTGAATGTTATCCATGTCTTCCTTGATTTCGGGAAACTTTGTGGCAATAACACATAATTGTTCTTGCACACATTTAACCTTGGCATTGATCTTACACACACCCTTGTGAATTTTATTAAGAAGACTCAAGGTGGTAGAATCACAAGAACCGTCAAGGGTATCACATCTTTGTCTCTTACAAGCATTCTCCTTCATACGTTTGAAAGTACAAGGGCGAACAAGTTTGGGAGTTCCAATGGAATTGCCAATAGGAACAATAGAATGTGCTTGACAGATTTGCTCAATTAGGAAAGGGAATCCTAACTTCTTGTTGGATGACGTCATTGACAGCATTTGAAGAATGATGAATCCACAAATATCAAGACTTTGAGAACCCAATTCAAGGAAATAGACTAACTCCGCAAACTCATGACTCCAACGAGAATTCTCAATTGTTGAGGGACAGAGATTAGATATACCAAGTTTTCCGAAAGACATCAAGGAAAGACTAAGATAATTTGTAGGAAATTTCCCATTAATCCAATCAACACTCTTGCCAAAAAGACCATTAGAAATAATTTCATGAGATGGTCTTTCTTCCCTTGGTCTAGGAAGGTGAAAATTACCCAAAGAGATTTTGGTAATCCTTGAAATCAACTCTCTATTAACTAGAATTCTATCTCTATTTATCATGATCTTGAATTCCATGTCAACAAAATCAACATCATGGATGTTAGCATAGAAAATTCTTGTAAGAGTGTCAAAACCTTCACCAATACCATCAAAGATGTTTCCAAGATTAAACTTTTCAAAACATACCAAATCTTCTTTATGACCACTAATCAAATCCAATTTCTTTTCTAATATAAACCCATTAGAAGAAATCCTATCAAAAACCTTACCACAAGAATCATTGACAAATCTAATTCTAATAGAGGCTTGGTCTATAGGTATAGTCATGCTAGAAGATGATGAATCCAAGTTTTTTGAAACCTTCTTTGAAACCTTGAAATTTCCCATGAGACCTAAAAATTTAGAGTACAAGAAGAAGGAAAAACTTACTTGGTATGCTCCTTGAAGATGAGGAAAATCCTTAGTCTCTTTTGAATCTCCAAAGAAATTTTAATGGAGATAAAACATGAACCCTAGAACAGTTCATGTACGCGGACTAGAGAGGGAAGAAGAAGGGTACGCGTACTATACTTCTTATATACCAAATAATGGACTTGGACCCGTTCATGAACCGCGACCCGTAAAAGGAAGGCAGGATTTCTTAAAGCATTCAACATCCAAGGTTCGCACACTGAAAGGATCAGAACCGTGCAGTAAGGGGATAGAAGAAAGAAACTTCATCACTACAATTATCCTTGGATGGAGAGAAAGAAAAAGACATTTTTTTTTTAACCCGAATACAAAAATAACCCAACCGTTACTTGCCCCATCTCAAGATATATACAAATGGGGTAGAGCCAAGCTTGTTACCAAGAGGCGAGATGTGCAGAGAGATTCTCATGCAACATTTTCGGTTGATATTTGTGAAAAGTACCAGAAGTATAATCATAGTAATGATGATACTCAGGGTTAATAGAATTTTTTGAATCCCTTTTCTTATGACCAAGAAGAGACTTTTTCCGACAATTAGAACCTACACCAAACTCACCAGACATCTTTTTATCAATTTCACATGAGTTGGTAGTAAGCCTAGTTCGTACATCATGAACACATGATTTGACAGGTACATAACTTTTATCAGAACGATTCTTATTCTTAATCGAATTAAGCTTTTCTAAGAATTTAAAAACGCTTTCAAAGTCTTTAAATAGATCTTTGTCAATTGGTCCATCACGATAGTATTCCTCAAAAAGATTAAGAGTTAATCTAGTGAGATTCCATATCTTTGAGCGTTGACCACGTTTTCTCAATCTTCCTTTCTTAAAAGAACTTTTAATTTTTCCTTTAGACTATTTCTCATCATCTAAGTTTCCCACGGTCTTAGATGGAAAGAGATTATCATGAGAGACCAAAGGTCTAATGAATGATAAGCTTTAAACAATCTTTAAGGAATTCTAGCGTGCGTTACAGATGCCAAGAGCAAGTTTCCCAAAGAAGTTTCCCATAGG
This sequence comes from Papaver atlanticum, assembly GCA_023531105.1. Taxonomy (NCBI): domain Eukaryota; kingdom Viridiplantae; phylum Streptophyta; class Magnoliopsida; order Ranunculales; family Papaveraceae; genus Papaver; species Papaver atlanticum. Next base: position 3,506,538 of record JAJJMB010003267.1, on the reverse strand, counting down.
GACAGACTTTAATGATAAGTCAAACACAAACTTATTAGTTTTAAAGCGTTTGCCTGCTCTGATACCAATTGAAAAAGCGGGGGTCTAACAAGCACACCCAATATTTCGCTTAGCAATCTGTATGGACAACTCCAATATAATTCCAAGAGAATCAACTAGACAGTCAGACCCAATCAATGGAAATATATCCAAGAGTTATATCTCTATTCACAATGTAATCAGCAAATCAAACAGATAGAAATCCGTGAGCCTAATTATTGTGTGAAACAACTTGAACGGTACCAAAGACCAATGTTCAAGTGTCAATCAATATAATCAACAACCAAAGGTTGGATTCTTAAATTGATTGAACTACGCACAACCTGTGATATTTCAATTATATAAACAAATATAATGCGGAAAAAAATTAACACAGACACCAGAAATTTTGTTAACGAGGAAACCGTAAGTGCAGAAAAACCCCGGGACCTAGTCCAGATTTGAACACCACACTGTATTAAGCCGCTACAGACACTAGCCTACTCCAAGTTAACTTCAGACTGGAATGTAGTTGAGCCCTAACCAATCTCACACTGATCAAGGTACAGTCGCGTTCCTTACCCCTCGCCGGATTCTGCGCACTTGATTCCCTTAGCTGATCTCACTCACAACTAAGAGTTGCTACGACCCAAAGTCGAAGACTTGATAAACCAATTTGTCTCATACAGAAAAGTCTATTGAATAGATAAATTTGTCTCCCACAGATAAACCTATGAGTTTTGTTCCGTCTTTTGATAAATCAAGGTGAACATGAACCAATTGATATACCAGACTTATATTCCCGAAGAACAACCTAGAAATATCAATCACCTCACAATAATCTTAATCGTATGGTAGTGAAACAATATATTGTGGAATCACAAACGATGAGACGAAGATGTTTGTGACTACTTTTTATCTTGCCTATCGGAGATTAAATCTCAAGTAAATCTTAGAGAAGATAGTACTAGATCACAATTGAAAACAGCAAGATCAGAACACGCAACTACAGAGAAAATAGTTGGGTCTGGCTTCACAATCCCAATGAAGTCTTCAGGTCGTTAACCTACAGGGTTTCGTGAAAAACCTAAGGTTAAAGGAGAATATACTCTAATCGCAACTAGTATCACACAAGAGGTGTGGGGATTAGGTTTCCCAATTGCTAGAGTTCTCCTTTATATAGTCTTCAATTCAGGGTTTGCAATCTAAGTCACCTTGGTAACAAAGCTTTCAATATTCATCGTTAGATGAAAACCTGATTAGACTCAAGCTAATATCTTTCAACCGTTTGATCGAACATAGCTTGTTACACAGAAATGAAAAGTAACTTTATTTAGATATGAGTAACCGTCCTTAAACGTGTGCACCTTTGTTGGCTCAACAATAGTTAACCGAGGTTAGCCATATGAACACTTTCATATCAACCTTATTCATCTTAACCATAACTAGTTCAAATGACTAAAATGAAACTAGTTCTAGAGTTGTTCAGTTGTTTAGTTGTTTATATTCTCATAGAAGTATACAAGACACAATTGAAGCAAAATCGATTTTGATTCACTAGAATCAAGTCATGAACATTATAGCCACGGTTTGCATTCCTTATTATATAAATGCATTAGTTCATGAACAAACCAATTTTAGATCATTATCCACTAGGTATGCAAATGGGAACGTATACCATAGTGGCCGGACTAAGTTTGGGGATCGCCAGTATGCAAACTGGTACGCATACCAAATCAATATCCAAGCTCAGCAGAAATTCCTGGACCTGAACCTCATGCCAGTACGCGTACCGGTATGTGTACTTGGTACCCGAACTTCACCAAACCAAGCAGTACGCATACGGGTATGCATACCATGGTTCCCGGACTTGGATTACATATATGTAAGGACTCATACTATGCTTATATCCAATTGTTCTAAACTCTCATTTCAATCATTGAAACATTCTCGAAAGACGACAATAGCTGTCTCACACAAACTATTAGCTTCAAAGAAATTTTCAAGGTATCAAATAATCAATACGAAACATTCCGAGTCTACATCAAATGACTGTCTCACAAAAATCATGTAAGATGTTACCAGGCGATTTTCACATGATCATCTTTTTACTTTCGTCAAGAATATAAGATGAACTTGGTTACCAACACATATTTCGAGAAATATGTAAGCGAGTTAAACTCAACTCGAAATATCAAATGTGTATAATTGAAGTCTATATAGCTATACGACTTTTGTCTCAAATAAGAGATAGAGTAGATAGACTTTTGAGTGATAGATGAGTTCAAGTCACCACATACCTTTTGTTGATGAAGTTCCACAAGATCCCCTTAGTAGTTCTTCGTCTTCAATCGATGAACGCCGTGAAGTCTAATGCTCAACTACACTTTCTATCCTAATCCGAGACTTAGCTATAAGTAGACTAGAAATCAAGACTTATAGTTTTGACAACTAAACTTGACAACAAGCTTGAGATAGAACCGCTTACGAGTTTGACCGAGAAGTGCTATAACAGGACCGACCAAGGGGTGTGAAACCGGCCCTTGGTGGTTGTGGGACCAGCTGGTGGTCGATTGAGCAAATTCCAAGTTGGTTGGAAAGAGTTTGAACCCAATATGAACTGTTGAAAGCTAATTAGGTCAAAATTGTTAAAGAGTATGGGACCGGCTCCTTGCAAGCCTAAGGGCCGACCTTGGTCGGTCAAGGTGGCATGCCCATGTCACCATATTGTCCGTGTCTCAGTCCTGAGAATTTTGGTATTTTCTGGTCCGCGTTTGAGCAATATTTTGGATTTTCAGAAGAGTTTAATCTTGACTGAAACTCTCGATTTTGCTCGAATGAGCAAGTAAAACTTTGCTCGTGCGACCAATATTTGAAGAATATTAAAAAAATTATATTTTTATATTTTCCGTGAATAGCCTAGTCGGTCGTGCGACCATTTGACTTTTTGGCTTTTTGATGGTTTGAGCAATATTTGAGAAAATATGCAAAACTAGGTTTCTTGCTCAAACGAAGGAGTTTCATGAGATGAAGGAAATAATAATAATAAGAAAATATGGGATAATAGGGTGTGGGACCGGCCAAGGCTGAGGCATGGCCGGCCGGATAGGTGGCCCGGTCCCGTGACTCCCTTCCCTATTTTTTATTATTTTTCATTGTTTGAAGGAAAATATGGAGAAACTAAGAATTTTGCTCAAAAGAGGAAAATTGCTCAAATGAAGGAGTTTTCATGAGATTAGGAAAAATAATAAAATAATGGGAGAGGCGTGGGGCCGTCCACGGCGGCATGACCGGCCGGTCAGTGGGCCCGGTTCCCCTACACGCCTCTTTTATTATTTTATTAATATTGTTTTTCTCTCCTATTTTGCATAGGTTTCCTCGTTCGTCCATATTTTTGAATGCTCGTCCGTGCATTCGGGTGCTCGTTTGTGCATTATTACTCGGTACACTCGCACCATTTTCTCGAGGCTTACTCGGGTGCTCGTTTGTGAAATCATGAAATTCAGCTGAGAATCAGTCATGAAACGGAGTAATAAAATAAATTGAGTATCTATTATTAATCCATGGAATTCAGCTGAGAATCAGCCATGAAATAGAGTAATGAGATAGAATGATTATCTATTACTAATCCATGGAATCCATCTGAGGATCAGCCATGGAACGGAGTAATGAGATAAATAGATTATCTTCTAGGAATTCAATTGATGAATGACTCGCTAGAATTAATCTATTTGCAGAATAGAGATATGAGATAATTGAAGCATCATATTCGTTCTGAGGGGTTGTATAGTCAGGGAACAACGAATATCGTGACGTCCTGAAGGCGTTAGGCTCTATACTAGCATGCAATATGTCTAGGAGCCGCCAATCATTAAGAGATTCTATACACGGTCTCTCTACGTAGTCAGGGAACGACGACCAGCGTGACGTCCTGAAGGCGTTAGGCTCTATACTAGCATGATATATGTATAGGAGCCTCCCAATCATTTTGATTCTATGTAGAGGTGATGATGAAATACGTGAAGCATCGAAAGCTCAGCTGAGAGGCCTTTCGAGAAACATATTCATCATAGCTCTGAGAGGAAGTTCGCGCAGTCAGAGATCGTGAAATGGTTCACGGATCATAAAATATGAATTGTCATATACATTCCTGAAGCCAGGCCAGAAACATACAGTATCATGATTTTACGATTTTAGCCTTTTTTGAAAATCCACCATCAACAATCATTCAGGTGATTTAGTTTACATGCGCTTTTAAGATCGGAGATTCCAGACTAATACTCATTTCGTTGTTGTTTTATGAGAAGCTCTGAGCATTAAGGTGATATGTTTACTCATTTAAGTGGGAGCTATGAGTGTTGATACTTTACCGTTTTGAACGATTTATAATGTCAAGTTCCCAATGGAAGAACGACCATGGACTCAACACATTGTGTTGCATCTCAGCTGTGTTAGATGATTGAAACTATATCTTGATTTTTAGTCTGCTAAGTCAAGTCTCGGAATAGGTTATAATTTGGTAGTTGAGTATCATACATCATCCTCGAAGACTGAAGATTGGCGAAGAAATTTAAAGAACTTCTGTATCAGGTATGTGAAGACTGGACCATTCTATTTTATTCACTGTCTTACCATTCTATCTGTTGAGACGATGTCGTATAACTTCTAGTAGATTACTAAAGAAGAAGTTTTGAGTCAAGCTTGTCTTGTTAAAAATCTTGAAATATGATTCTAGAAAAAATGTTCAGCGATCCTTAACAATATTAGTTCTAAGCAATCTTTTGTTTGAATTAATTTGTGGATCAATTGAAAATTGCCAATGCAAATGATTTTATCACGTGTGAATGTTTCAAACATCATAAGAGAGAAATATTGAATTATCTGATGTTTTTGCTCAGGGTACGTTGGCGAACCAATTCGCAAACCATAGATATCTGAGTTCACGAACCGTTTGCAAACTATAGATATATGATTTCACGATCCGTGAGTTCGCAAACCATATATACAGGAAGGTTGGCAAACCAGTTCGCAAACTGTGATTTCAGTTGGGAACAGTTCACGAACCGTTGTGAACTGAATTCTTGAAGTTGGTATTATAGGCTAGTAGTTGGTGAACCCTGTTCACGAACCGTTGCACCCTGACTTGTGAACAAGCCTAAGGGTTCACGAGTCGTTGTACCAACTGTTCTAGTAGACTTTAGCAGATGCTCAAAGAATTATTTTTTTAAATATGTTTAGTGTTAGAGCACTGCTCGGTCGAACTCGCATGCGTTGCTATCTCAAGCATGTTTGTCGATGTTAGTGATCAAAACTATAAGTCTTGATTTCTAGCCTATTTATAGATGTCTCAGATTAGGACATAGATTGTGTAGTTGAGCATTAGACTTCACGGCGTTCATAATTTAAAGACGAAGAACTACTAAGGGGAGCTTGTGGAACTTCATCGACAAAAGGTATGTGGAGACTGAAACTCATCTATCACTTGGAAAGTCTATTTCTACTTTATCTCCTATATTGAGACATAAGTCATATTACGTATAGTTTTCTATTATACACATTTGAGATTTCGAGCTGAGTTTATCTCGCTTACATATTTCTCGAAATATGTGTTGGCAAGCTTTCGCTTCGACCAAGTTCATCTTATATTCTTGACGAATGTCAGAATATGACCATGTGAAAATTGCCGAGTAACATCTTACATGGTTTGTGTGATACAATCATTTGATGTAGACTTGGAATGTTTCGTTATGATTATTTCAATATCTTGAAAATTGCTTTGATGCTAATAGTGTGTGAAAACGGCTATTGTCATCCTCTAAGAAAGTTTCAATGATTGAAATAAAGGGCTTAGAATCATGTAACCATGATTGGATATAAAAATAGTGTGTTCTCACATTTATGTGTAAGTCCAAAACCGGGAACCTGAAGTATGCGTACCCGTACGCGTATTAGCGGTTGTTGGATGTCTGGGAAAGTATGCGTACGGCGGAAGTCTCACGTCCGTGAATTTCTGCTGGATTTTGGAAGTGTGAATTCGTATGCGCACCCGTACGCGTACTGGCGTAACCCAAATTCGGTCCGGCTACTTAAGTATGCATACCCGTTTGCATACTTTAGTTGTTTACTTTCTAAAATTTGTTGTACATGAACTTAAAATTTTAAAAATTAAGGCATGCAATCTTTGCAAACCGTGGCTATAATGTTCATGAACTGATTCGAGTGATTCAAACCGATTTTCTTCAATTGTGTTCTTGTATACTTCTATGATAATATAGCAATTGAACGGCTCTTTAACTAGTTTCATTTGAGTCATTTGAGCTAGTTATGGTTAAGATGAATAAGGTTGATGATGTGATTTTAAAGTTGTTGTAGTATATGAGTTCAAACTCTCGGACTTGTGAAGATTCGAGGTTTTAAATTTAATAAAAATATATACAAAAATATTACAAAGGGTGCGAGAGTTACTGGGATTCAGGATTTCACCGAATTCAAAACATAAGGTTCAATTATTAATTCTTTGACAATTTTAGCTCAAGAAAAACATGGACTCTATTTTTGCCAAGGTAGATTCTCAAAACTTTGATTGTAAATCCTAAGCATGATGTATCAAAACACCTAAGCTAAGCATACATCATCAAATTAAATGACAACCAATTAATTCAAATCATAATTTCAATTAAAATTAATGCAAAAGTCTTAAAAAGAATTAATAAAATTACCCCACGTATGATATTCGTCTTCCTCCATCATCCTAGTGTTGGGGTTTAGCTCTTCATGGTAAAAACATGCTCAAAAGATTGATTCATGGCTAAAAAAGTGTTTTTATTGAAGAGAAATAATAATACATCGAATCTGCAACGCTTTTCTGGCGTTACAGAAATCACCGTTACAATGAAGTGCTGTTAATAAACAATAAATCGGTTCTGCTGTTGAAGAACGACACTCGTCTGCGACAGTTCTGTGTGGGTCAATGTTCTTCGTGTTCTTCAGCAGCAGCAGGTTTTCTTCAACTTTGATTTCTCGGCTCTGTGGTGTTCTAAACTCCCCTTAACTTTCGACACCTCTTCTATATGACCCAACCAACCTATTTATATCAAAAAGACAGATTAAATCTCTCCAAAATCTTCCTTTCTCTTCACGACAAAGTTGCAGCAATTTCTTGTTTTAGAATTTATACGCGTTTCTGAGCTTTCCTTTTGATTCTAAACTCTTCCTTAGATAGATACCAATCTTTGGGAAGGTTTATAGCACTTTAATCTCTCTAAAATTTCCTAAAACAGGTCACACACGTGACTTTCCTTTTTTTGTTGTTGTGATAAAAATTCGTCGACTGAGCCCAGTTTAATCCAGTTCAACACCCATATTAGATTCCTAGACCCATAAGGAGTCTATCCTATGAAAATCGGAGGTTTAATCGTCTTCAAGCTCCTCCAAATCACGATCACCAAAACTGCCAGAAACATGCTTTATGTTTTCCCGCCAAATTTCTTTTTGAATTTGAGAAGATGACCTCCCCCTATCTAGTCCCGGTCTGTGTTTAGTAGCTTCCTAGAAATGGGTTACCTCTTTTCTAAGTGAGAGTCCGAATAGCAAATGTCCTTCCAGGTGTCTTTAACAACTTTTCGAGCCAATTTTGCCGCAAAAGCCTATTTCTCCAAAAACACCTTCAAAGGGATAAAATACCAAAATAAGTACAAAAATGGGTACTAACAATATACACAATAGAGATGAAAATAGACACATAAATGCGTCTATCAAATACCCCCAAACTTATTATTTGCTAGTCCCGAGCAAATTAAAAACAGAAAATAAAATCCTAACTCACTGTCGTAGGCATCGTCGATTGCACTTAGCATGTGCAACAAGCCTTTAAACCCCTAGGTGGCCCTAGTGGCTGAGTTATAGTCTCGGGAGGGTTTACTAGAGATATACCCACAAAACCTTTACTCCAGACCCTAGCTATCTACGCAGAACCTTGGAATGCACTAAAGAACCTCCTTGGTTGGCATACTTATTGATTATGGGAGGAAGTACCCTGATGCGAAATTCCAATTGCTTTATACAAGTTTGCACTCAAGCATACTAAAATTCATATTATAAGTGACAAAGCTCTACTCAGATAGTCGCACTATGGACATCAATATCCGGAATCAAACAAATCACATGAATAGATTAAGAAGATTGATATAGAAATAGATGGTTGCGAATGGACTTCAATGCCAAGATGAACCTATGAACTAGTGGATTGAGATACTGGTCTGGACTAATATCAACACAACTGGCATATACAAGGGAACCAGTGGTCGACAATCCTAAATCTACATCAACTCAGCTGGCATATACAAGGGAACCAGTGGTCGACTTTATAATAAACCTTTATTTATTTATTTATTATTTTTATTTAACGACATGATTAGATCTTTTGGATCCAAGCGCATGCTTCTTGTCAGCAGATTACATGGTAATTCCCTTGGATCCTGCGTTCCACGCTTGTTTAGGCGACGGAGACAGGGAGAACACGCACATATTGCTATCCAAGTGTTAATATTTATTCCGATTGGTCTAATTGGTCAGGTCTTTTTTTTTTTTTTAGTAACTCAATCACTCTATTTCAACCCAGCAGACATCAACATAAAAATTTGCAAAAACAAAAACAGAAGTAATAAGATGATTCCGAGATACGGTGAAACTATCATGTTATTTCTAACACCTGAGCTCTGTGCTTTTATAAATAGACTCTTTAGATATTTCCATCTACTCAGATTGGTTCCTCAACTCCTAAAACCAAAATGCTTCCATCCACTTAGATTGGTTAGTGTCATCCTTAATAGGCATAAATTTCTAGGCTCTGGAGTTTAAAATGCAACTAAAAAGTTTCTCCCATACCCCCAAACTTAAATCTAACATTGTCCTCAATGTTCTAAAGATGAAATTAAAAGCATGAACAAGGAGAAATTGTTACCATTTGAAGAAAAAGAGTTAAGGAAAGATATTACCGTGTTGCATGAGAATGGGTTACCTCCCAAGAAGTGCTAAGTTTAAAGTCTTCAGCCAGACATTGGAAAGGATTAGTCACCTCGAATCGTATAACAGTAGTCGGAATAACTGTGGGTCTTCAAAACCAAATAGAGATGACCAAAGGAAACTGTAATAAACCAACGAAATGAACAAGACTAGCATACCCTTATCTAGTTTCCTGATTAGAATATCTATATCTAATTGTGGTTCAGGTTCAGGATCTATGAAGGGGTCTAAATAAAATATTTTAATTGGATGCATTTCCTCATAAGTGAGATCAAAATTATTAGGTCCTAGAGTATGTAGAAACTCAAATAAGAACTTAGAAGCACATAATAATAACCTAAATAATTGAGGATCCTCTAAGTCAATCAGGTTTGACTTACATAATTGACCACAGTGAGAGTAATGGTCATTCTTAAGCAAATGTGTCGATTTTATTAACCTAAAGTACTTAGGCTTAGTCTAAGAACCTAATAAGTGACACATTTGAAATCTATATGTTCCCACATTTGGAAGAAAAATATTTGGTGGGAAAACAAAGTCAATCTAGGTATCATAGCCTGGGCAAACCACATCAACCAGATGATGGGTTTCTAACGACTGAACTTCCTTATGGACATCACTAGATTCAGGAAAACGTGTATGAAGATAATCTGTTAAAACGGTTGAGGCACATTTGTATAGTCCCAAGTGAGGGACCTTTCTAAGAGTTGAAGCACATGGAGAATGATAATCACCCCCAAACTTAGAGTTTTCAGTGTCTCTAATTAGACTAGTCACAATTTCCCTAATTTCTAGGTCATCAGATTCCTGAAAATAGGCAATTGATTCTTCTAAGTCAAGTTCATCCTCACTCATCTCTACGAGTTCATTTTTTTTGTCTAAGACTATTGTTTCTAAATCACTAGACAATAGAACAGTATTTTCAGAATAAACTCGTTCCTCTAAACCATTATTGGCTTCGTAATCAAAAGGAAATACTACATCGTCTAAAACGGGGATATCTCTAGAAAAATCCTCGTCCTTTTGAATAGGTGAATACTTATTAAAATTATTTGGATTTGAACTAGAAATAACATTATCATTATAAAGCTCAATTGGAGTAACAAATTCCTGATCACTATGCCTACATATTTCAGATTCTTCAGCAACACGATCCTCATCATAATCGTCATTATAATAGCATGGAAATGGTTGAACCTCATCTAAACATGTAGTGTTACCAATTCTAACCTCGTCATCTTGATTATGCAAATAACTATCATTATTTTCAAGGGTATTATTGGAAACACTGTATTGGAAATTAAGATTATTTCGAGCAAGTCTTTCGTTCGTCTCAGCCATCAGCTTGAGGGATTCCTCTATAGAAAGTTTTCTCAATGGTGCAGTTTGTCTATTCATTTCTGACATAAACCTATTTGTTTGCTCAGTTAACTGCTTAAGAGACTCTTCTAAAGATACGGAAGGATCATAAATAGGAACAGAAGGATCATAATAAGGACTAGTTTTCAACAGTTTGATTGTATTGTCCAAAGACGAGGTACTAGCACTATAATAATCCTTATTTTCTTGCTCGTATGACCGGTGTGTGTGTGGATAGTAATTGGGCTCACCATGGTATGAACCATAACCTTGAAAAGGTTGGCGTTCCCAACTACTATTCCCACCATGGTCATAAAAATGATGATGTCCATATTCAAATTCAGGTCGATACTCATTGTATTGGCTTCTATCATACCAGTTCGACATTCTTAATTGCAAGGGAATTCTACACAATCACAAACAAGGCTGACTCGACCAAATCAAACCTATAAAATCTAGCAAACAACAAGCATGATGGCTCCCTTAGATTGTTTCTAGAACAACTTTTATTCTTCCAAGAGGCAACTAGGTATAGTTTTAGCAAACCTCTCTAGAACGATCCGAATAAAGTAAGTCGAAGAGAAGTAGGGGAAGCTCAGAGGAGCTTTGATACCCCCACCTCTTTGGCAATGCTTCCCTGGGTTACAAGGCGGCTCTAATCGACTTACAGTAATCTTCCTGAACTTTGAGTTAGGCTAACAAGACACCCAATACGATCCTTTTGAACGACTTTCCTATTAAGCTCGTTACCCTATCGGTCTCGTTCTAGTCAATATTTTAATGCTTAGGTTCGCGTTAGGTATCGTTTTCCTAAGACGGGCAAGAAGAGAATGGTGATGAAATCCGAACCCTTATCTTGTATGGCCTGGCCTTGCCCTTTACTAGGAAATTAAAATCCGTATTCAAAGGCTCAACATATATGCACCTTAAGGAAGACAGTAAACCCGCTGACAGGGGATTCACGGGTGTTTAGAAGCTTACCTCCCGTACCAGACGGGGGATGAATCGCTGAAGTAGACTCGGGCCACTGACTCCTGTGTCAATGTGCGAACCCGAGGGGCCGAGACGATATCGTAATCGTCGTCCTTCCCTGCAAACAGTTTTGTATTTAATTACCCTTCCGTAGGGTTTTAAAAAATAAAATAAAAATAAAGTCCAAAGTCCAATGTCCCAAAAATAAAAATAAAAATGTCCAAAAATAAAAATTTACAAAAATAAAGTCCTATTTACAATTTCTAAAAATAAAATCTAAAAATAAAAATAAAATCTAATTAAAAAAATATATATATATCTTCGTCTTTTCTCCGTTCTTTTCGCTTTTAATCCTCCAGGTCTTTCATCTCCAATTCCTTTTTGATTCAAAACCTGCAACAAAAAGACAAATACCCAAGAAACGTAAAAAAGAACAAACAAAAAAAAAATCTAAAAACTCTAAATCTACAAACAAATCCGCGTCGGCGGCGCCAAAAATTGATGTGATTTTAAAGTTGTTGTAGTATATGAGTTCAAACTCTCGGACTTGTGAAGATTCGAGTTTTTAAATTTAATAAAAATATATACAAAAATATTACAAAGGGTGCGAGAGTTACTGGGATTCAGGATTTCACCGAATTCAAAACGTAAGGTTCAATTATTAATTCTTTGACAATTTTAGCTCAAGAAAAACATGGACTCTATTTTTGCCAAGGTAGATTCTCAAAACATTGATTGTAAATCCTAAGCATGATGTATCAAAACTCCTAAGCTAAGCATACATCATCAAATTAAATGACAACCAATTAATTCAAATCATAATTTCAATTAAAATTAATGCAAAAGTCTTAAAAAGAATTAATAAAATTACCCCACGTATGATATTCGTCTTCCTCCATCATCCCAGTGTTGGGGTTTAGCTCTTCATGGTAAAAACATGCTCAAAAGATTGATTCATGGCTAAAAAAGTGTTTTTATTGAAGAGAAATAATAATACAGCGAATCTGCAACGCTTTTCTGGCGTTACAGAAATCACCGTTACAATGAAGTGCTGTTAATAAACGATAAATCAGTTCTGCTGTTGAAGAACGACACTCGTCTGCGACAGTTCTGTGTGGGTCAATGTTCTTCGTGTTCTTCAGCAGCAGCAGGTTTTCTTCAACTTTGATTTCTCGGCTCTGTGGTGTTCTAAACTCCCCCTAACTTTCGACACCTCTTCTATATGACCCAACCAACCTATTTATATCAAAAAGACAGATTAAATCTCTCCAAAATCTTCCTTTCTCTTCACGACAAAGTTGCAGCAATTTCTTGTTTTAGAATTTATACGCGTTTCTGAGCTTTCCTTTTGATTCTAAACTCTTCCTTAGATAGATACCAATCTTTGGGAAGGTTTATAGCACTTTAATCTCTCTAAAATTTCCTAAAATAGGTCACACACGTGACTTTCCTTCTTTTTTTTTTGTGATAAAAATCCGTCGACTGAGCCCAGTTTAATCCAGTTCAACACCCATATTAGATTCCTAGACCCATAAGGAGTCTATCCTATGAAAATCAGAGGTTTAATCGTCTTCAAACTCCTCCAAATCACGATCACCAAAACTGCCAGAAACATGCTTTATGTTTTCCCGACAAATTTCTTTTTGAATTTGAGAAGATGACCTCCCCCTATACAGTCCCGGTCTGTGTTTAGTAGCTTCCTGGAAATGTGTTACCCCTTATCCAAAGTGAGAGTCCGAATAGCAAATGTCCTTCCAGGTGTCTTTAACAACTTTTCGAGCCAATTTCTCCGCAAAAGCCTATTTCTCCAAAAACACCTACAAAGGGATAAAATACCAAAATAAGTACAAAAATGGTTACTAACAATATACATAATAGAGATGAAAATAGACACATAAATGCGTCTATCAGTTGATATGAGAGTAATCATATGGCTAACTTCGGGTAACTATTTGTGAGCCAACATAATGTACACGTTTGGGTACGGTTACATAAACCTAAATGAGGGTACATTTCATTTGTGTGTAACAAGCTAAGTTCGATCTAACGGTTGAAAGATATTAGCTTGGTTGAATCAGGTTTTTCATCTAACGGTGAATATTGAATGCTTTGTTACTAAGGTAACTTGGATTGCAAACCCTGATTTGAAAACTATATAAAGGAGAACTCTAGCAACTGGGAAATCTAATCCCCACACCTCCTGTGTGTTACTAGTTGCATCAACTAGAGTCGATTCTCCTTTAACCTTAGGTTTCTATCGAGACCCTGTAGGTTAACGACTTGAAAGACTTCATTGGGATTGTGAAGCCAGACCCAACTATTTTCTTTGTAGTTGCATGGTCTGATCTTACCCGATTCTATTTTATTAGTACTATCTTCTCTAAGTTTGATCGAGATTTAATCTCCGATAGGCAAGATAAAAAGTAATCACAAACACCTTCGTCTCATCGTTTGTGATTCCACAATATCTAGTTTCTCCATCATAGGATTTAGATTATTGTGAGGTGGTTGATAATACTAGGCTGTTCTTCGGGAATATAAGTCCGGTTTATCAATTGGTTCATGTTCACCTTGATTTATCAAAATACAGAACAAAAACTCTTGGGTATTTCTGTGGGAGACATATTTATTCAATCAATAGATTTTTATGTGTGAGACAGATTTGTTTATCAAGTCTTCGACTTTGGATCGTAGCAACTCTTGGTTGTGGGTGATATCAGCTAAGGGAATCAAGTGCGTAGTATCCTGCTGGGATCAGAGATGTAAGGAACACAACTGTACCTTGAATCAGTGTGAGATTGATTAGGGTTCAACTACAGTCCAGTCCGAAGTTCATTGGTAGTAGGCTAGTGTCTGTAGCGGCTTAATATAGTGTGGTGTTCAATCTGGACTAGGTCCCGGGGGTTTTATGCATTTGCGGTTTCATCATTAACAAAACTTCTGGTGTCTTTGTTATTTCTTTTCCGCATTATATTTTGTTATATAATTGAAATATCACAGGTTGTGCGTTAAGATCAATCAATTAGATAATCCAACCTTTGGTTGTTGATTTAAATTGATTGGCACTTGAACATTGGTCTTTGGTACTGTTCAAGGTTTTTCACATAATAATCAGGCTTGTGGATTTCTATCTGTTTGATTTGCTGATTACATTGTGAAACAGAGATATAAACTCTTGTATATACTTTTCTCTAGATTGAGTCTGACTGTCTAGTTGATTCTCTAGAAAGTATATTAGAGTAAGTCCTCTCAGATTGCCAAACGAATTGTTGGGTGTGGTTGTTGTACCCCCGCATTTTCATTTAGCATTGCTAGTGCTCTCTCGAACACTTTTAAGACTTCATTGATCACTGAAACACTTATGTGTGTGCATCATGATTAAATTCTTAGGTGTTTAAATGAACATCAAATTGCTTTTAGTTCTTTGGCATACTTGCCAAACCAAAGAGTCATTATACACGGTTCCAGAACCGGTTCCTAGTGTATATTCCTCTATTGTATTTTCAAGACCTAAAAGTTTTTGCATGATTCCCAAGTTATCTTAGCTTGAATTCTAAGCAACCCATGGTCTTTCAAAAAATATAAATAGAGATGCTCTTTCAATTGGAAAAATCAACACCTGACACTTTGTATCCTAGTTGATTCTAGAATCATCCTCTATCGACCTAGGTTTCCTCTGAGAAACATAATTAGGTCTACGACTAAAAGACTTAGCTTTGGGGATTCGCGAAGCCAGGTCCGACTATCTTTACATTGATAGTTCGTGTATCCTGATCTTGCTTTTATGTTATCGAGGTTTTCATAATCTCTTTCAGGCAAGATAGATAGTAATCGCAAAGTTCTCTTCGTCTAAGACTTTGTGATTCTTCAGGCAAGATAGATATCTCAAAATTGTAATTGATCTTGTAAAGATTGTTCTTGAGAGGTGGTTAAGAATCTAGGATGCTCTTCGGGAGTCATAAGTTCTGGATTTTTGAGGTTTACTAACTTTGTCTATTGCAAACAGATTTCCTCACCCTTGATATTTGATCTAAACGGAAATCAAATAGGCTTATCCTTTTAGAGGCAGATTAATATCAAAATTATTCGCTTCGGCTGAAACAACTCTTAGGCTGTATGGGACGTCAGCTAAGGGAATCAATTGCGTAGAGCCTTGCCAGGTTCAAGAGATGTAAGGAGCACGACTGTAAATGAATCACTTGGAGGGTGGATTCGGTCTTAACTACAATCTAGTCCGAAGTATGATAGTAGGCTAGTGTCTTTAACAGCTTAATACAGTTTGGTGTTCAAATATGGACGAGGTCCCAGGTATTTTTTGCAGTTGCGGTTTCCTCGTTAACAAAACTTCCTTTTATGCATTATATTGTTTATCTTTATAATTGGATTTACACAAGTTGTACGTATCCAATCTTAGTGGTATATACTAATTGAGAATAGGTTAGAGATATAATCTCTATTTTCAATTGGTCTACTTGCAATTGTATTAGGTTTTGTACATACAGGTTGCGAAACGAAAATGTTGGTGGTGTACTTGATACCCCTGCATTTTTAATTGGTATCAGAGCAGGAAAACACTGTAATATCTAATAAGTATGTGCTTGTAATTGATTCTTAAAGCATATCTAATGGGCAATATCTTTGGAAGTATCATCTCGTTCACCTGTAACGTACACCGGAGTTCCTTAAAGATTCTTCAGAAATAATTGCCTAGAAAAACCACTTCTGCTTTTATGAAAAGTTGTAAATATATTGAGACTTCCAATCTCAGGATTGAGAATAAAGAATACAAAGGAAAAATAATTGCTCCCTTGGCATGAACTAAAGTAAAGAATATGTCTGTCAAGAGTGTTAAGTTATGCAGTCTTAAAAATTTGTCTATCTATTTAATTAAGGAATGCGACAAAGAAAGGTCTATAGACGAAGATCTATTCTTAGCTATTAAAAACACTCTTGAATTGTTGCAACGTCTTGTTGTGATCATGAACAAAGCTAACTCCTTGCGTTGTTCCGATTACAACAAGTTTTGTTTCGAGTATTGTCAAATTGGACATGTCAAAAAAACTTGCACTTTCCCTAAAAAGAAAATTGCAAAGATGAGGACATCTTCTATTTGTAAAGAAACTAAATTGGTTTATCACTTCAACGGAACTAAACAGATTAACACTAGTGTGATCAAGAACTCTAACTCTTTTGATTCTGCCTCAGGTACAAAAGATAGAAACTATCGTTCTCAGATGATTCGTGAGCATCTCCTTGCTCACCCAACTTCTTGGTAACAAGAAATTGGAATCACCATATTATGTATATAGCTTGAGGTGGGGCAAGTGACTGATAAGTTGTTTCTTATATTTGTGTTTATGGTTTTTCTTGCGATCTCTTTGTAGTGTGTCTTATCAATGCTCTATGTAACCCACTAATATTTTGATTACATTAAAATATTTTTCTTATTATGTTGAGTTTACTCCATAATTTTGAATTTTTTTATACATGAGTAAAGCCGTTAGTGGTATCATGATTGTCTCTTAAAGATATTTTTGAAGTTCACTTATTTCATTTCATAATACATTCGACTATGTATCAATCAACCAAATTCACAAATTGTAGTAAAATATTTATCAATAAATCTCAGTTGTAGTATCTATTTCTAGATAACTACTAGGTAGTTGTTCGAGAACGGTCCAAGCCTTTTCTAGCTCTTATAAGGTATGGGTTCACGAACCTTCCTTATCTTCTCAAACTGTTCGCAAACGTCAATTGTGAAAACGCTAGGGGTTACGGAACCAATTTCCTTTCGTGTACTTTTTGGTAAAGTTTTTCCTCTATAAATCTTATATACAAGGTTATTCCATGAATACGATCTTCAATTGAGGAAAGGGTTATCATAAAAAGATGTTTTCAAGTAAGTTATGTCCTTTATTGATAGAGCATTGCTCGGTCGAACTCGCAAGCATTGCTATCTCAAGCTTGTTTGTCAAGTTTAATTGATCAAAACTATAAGTCTTAATTTCTAGTCTACTTACAGCTATGTCTCGGATTAGGATAGAATGTGTAGTTGAGCTTCAGACTTCACGGCGTTCATATATTGAAGACGAAGATCTACTGAGGAGAGCTTGGAGGAACTTCATCAACAAAAGGTATGTGGAGACTAAAACTTATTTATAACTCAGAAGTCTATTCTATTCTATCTCCTAATGAGACTAAGTCGTATAGCTATATAGACTTTTATATTATACACATTTGATATTTCGAACTGAGTTTAACTCGGTTGTTTATTTCTCGAAATATGTTTTGGAAGATTTTTGCTTTAATTACGTTCATCATATTCTTGACGAGTTTATTTGGAAATAATTTATTTGTTGGAAACTAAATAATAAGTCAAAAGATGATCATGTGAAAATTTCCTTGAAACATCTTACACGATTTGTGTGAGACAATCATTTGATGTCGACTCGAAAAGTTTCTTATTGATCATTCGATCACTTGAAAATTACTTATAAGCTAATAGTTTGTGAGAGACAGCTATTTTCGTCTTCTAAGGATGTTTCAATGATTGAAATGGGAGTTTCGGATAATTAACCTTTGTCTGGATACATCACAGTATGCATACCAGTATGCAAACTGTTTTGGTATAATTCAGGTCCGGGAACCTAGTTTGCATACCTATTATGCGAACGGTTTTAACTGTTAAAGTCTGGGAAACAAGTTTGCATACCAGTATGCGAATGGTTCTACCTGAGTTAGGTCCGGGACTGCTGTTTGCATACCCGTTTGCAAACGGCTGGACAAGACCAAAGTCCGGATGCTATAGTTTGCGCACCATTTTTCAAACTTAGTGGTTTAAGTTCTAAAATCGGTTATGTATGTTTTCATACTCATGAACAAATACATTAATAAATTAAGGAATGCAATCTTTGCAAACCGTGGCTTAATGTTCATGAATTGATTACGAATCTATCCTATTTTACTTCAATCGGCTCATATATATTTCTATGAGATAGTGAACAATTGAACAACTATATTAGTAACACAATTAGATTCATTTGATTATCTTTCATGATTGATTGATCATCAAATTTGATCTAGAAGTGTTAGATGAATGAGGTTAATACAAAAGTGTTCATATGGCTAACTTCGGTTAACTATTGTTGAGCCAACTTAATATACACGTTTAGGTACGGTTACCCATATCTAAATGAAGGCATATTTTATTTGTGTGTAACAAGCTAAGATCATCTAACGGTGGAGATATATTGCTTTGGTTTAAAGCAAATTTAGCTTGAATCTTAAATCAGGATTTCATCAAACGGTGAATATTGAATGCTTTGTTTCTAAGCTAACTTAGCTTTGATCGAAAGAAAACCCTGATTTGAAAGACTATATAAGGGAGAACTCTAGCAACTGGAAAACCTAATCCCAGCACTTTCATGTGTCCTAGTTGCGGCTAGAGTCGATTCTCCTTTAACCTAGTTTTTTTCCAAAACCATTATAGGTTAACGACTTGAAGACTTCATTTGGGATTCGTGAAGCCAGATCAAACTATTTTCTCTGTAGTTGCGTATTGTGATCTTACTTGTTCTATCATATTGAGTACTATCTTATCTAAGATTTGCTCGAGATTTATCTCCGATAGGTAAGATATAAAAAGTAATCACAAAGCTCTTCGTCTCATTCTTTGTGATTCCACAATAACTTCTTCTACTACCATTTAGTTAAGTTATCGTGAGGTGATTGATATTTCTAGGCTGCTCTTCGGGAGTATAAGACCGGATTATCAATTGGTTCCTGTTCACCTTGATTTATCAAAAGACTGAACAAAAACGTCGTAGGTAATTCTGTGGGAGACAGATTTATCTATCAGAATAGACTTATCCGTGGGAGACAGATTTGTTTATAAGTCTTTTCAAGAACAAACTTCTCTATGTGGTGAATCGAATTACACAATTATATTTGTTTATATAATTTAAAGTAAATTACACAAACGTTAACTCCGCATATACTTGATAGTGATCCTACAGAGTTTGGTTAAGTCTGAACCTATTATCAAGTATCACACTTTGGTAGTCGTATTGTCTCGATCTCGTTTCCATAGACAATCACACAAAGTGTGAATAACGATTTGTTGTATTGTCTCAACTCAGTCCATAGACGATCACTTTCGGTAAGAGGACTTATAGGTGGATAAATAAAAGATTGTGGTGTATTTGGGTACCCTCGTCTTTTCAATTGGTATCAGTGCAGACAAACACGAAAAGATCTAACAATCTGTGTTTGGTGCGATCCAACCTATAAGAATTGAATCTATGACTGATTGAGTTAACGTAGTAATAGGATTTGACATCTTTAAGGTTCCTTGGTGGAAAACACGAATGAAGAATGCGATACTCTCATTTAAGGAATCGCCTAGAAGTTGGCCAGGAACTTACGGTTTCTCAAGAAAAACTCTCTTAGATCTAAGAGACAACCCACTGATTTCCTCATATGATGGATTCTTCAAAAAAGGAAATCACTACAATTCAACAAGGTTTCATAATGTTGACTCGGATGGGTTACGAAATATCTCCTCAGTTGCTTCTGTTTCTCAATGTGAACATTTCACTAAGAGAAATTGTCATATCAAAATCTTAAGATTTGTGAATCTTACCTTTGGTCCTGTATCATCAATATTCACAAACAATCCTGTTGGATTAGATTTTAAAAGCTATCGTTTGGAGAGGTATTTTCAAACAGAGAATCAAATAACTCGAAATGTTACTAATAAAGTAAGAATTCATACTGTATTAAAAGATAATATTGTAATAAAATCCTATTACAATATAATTCGAGCTAACAAAATACTTCGATCTTATGAGCTAAGGACAATACTTTCATTTGTAGTGCTATCAAATTCTCTATGTAGTGAATGGAATAGTTTGCGGGGAGATTGTTCGTGATTATTGTATCCACAAGTTTGAGAAATATCTTGACTCCTTAGATTCTAACAGTCTGACTTTGTGCAACAATACATGCCACCATTCGATTCAACTCATATCCTCTTCAAAGGTGCATGCATCCAGTTTACTCGATGGTGTACTATACCTAATCGGAAGAAGAGTTTTGCTTGATGAAAGAGTTGATGCTGAATGGAAACGAGTACTCTACTATAAATAGTTACTAAAAACTTCCCATGAGAACTCCTCAAGTAATGTTATGCATCTTACCAACATTCTTAATCATTATGAGGATGTTTTGTGGGAGTTTCAGTCTCTACTCGATGAGATTTCCCCTTAAAACGGAATGACGAGAGGGATTAAGGAAACTTTTGTATGGAAACAAGTAGATGACAATAAGAAATAAGATTAGATTCTTATTTAGAAAAGAAAATAGACATCAATGGTTTTGATTTACTTCAATTATTGTATAAGGTCTATTTTGAATAAAACTATCATTATTTATGAATAAAATTATTTCTTTATAATTTTTCTTGTGATAGTTACCGATTACATAGCCTATGAATGAATTATTATATTTTTGCTAAGTGTATTCGGTTTATGGGATGTCTGATTTTGATTTTCATAACCTTAATATTCGATCTCATATGATGTAACCCATATGGTTTGTGTGGATTTTTGATTTAGCGAGATTAAGTTCAAGCCCATGTTGGTAGGCTTTATCAAAGGATCATTAGGTGTTCCGATTGAAACTCATATGTGAAAAGTCACAATATGTTGAATCAATTTATGTTACATGAGTTGTGTTTAGCATAACATATGTGTTTCGGGTTTTCAACTTTTGCTATTGGCACGCATTAGTTAAAACCGTTTCAACCTTTCTCTGGTAAAGGTTGCTTTTGTTATTGTTTTTTTGTTCTTGTGTTCTTGTGAGAGGATGACAACATACTGGGGGAGAGTTCTTACTTGAACTTGCGCTTAATGATATATCTTTCTGCAGAGAAGAGGCTGCGGAATCTGAGGTAACGAATTTGTTCGTTCTTTTGTTTAAGAAAAGCCTGTTTATATTGCATATATTTTTCTTTTGCTTAACAAAATTTTGGTACAATTGATATGTTCCATTATTATGTATGGATGTGTGTGTGTATGATTCAATTGTTTCCGGTTAAGAAAAACTGTGTCAATTTATTTGGCTTATTGTTTGGTATCTTCTTTATTGTTGGGTATCAAGTGTTTTTACTTAACGAAATTCGGTGCAATTGCGGTGCTATAATGTTTATGTTTTTTTCAATTGCTTCCGGTTAAGAAAATAATTATGCAAGTCAATTTATTTTGGTTTGTATGTATTGTCTATGGCTTAACAAAATACGGGATCATTTGTTTAGTCCAAATCGATTGCGATAAGAGAAACTAAGTTAATTCTGATCTTAGTTAGACTTATCAAATTGGAGGATTCAATTATTCAAGTATAATCGAATGCCTTGACAAGAAAAACTAGTTAACTAACCTAGTGTTTGTCTTGTCTAAAGAGAAAGGTCTAAGTTATTGTCTGAATAATTAGAGCCTGATGAGAGAAATAAAGTTAATTCTGATCTTAATTTTGGTCTTATCGAAATAAGCGATTGTATGTTTGCAATCGGTTTAACAAGGGAAATAAGTTTCTTAGTCGATTTGTTAAACTATTAGGGAAATTGCTTCGAGTAATTGTTTCCTTGATAACATATTAAAACTAAATTACTTGTAGTTTCGGTTTTAATATCAGTTATCTAAAGTGGTATGTGAAACCTTCGTGCTTAACTCTTATAGGTTATTTACAAGTCTTTTAGATTTGTAAGATCCTTTCGGTTTGTCCTTTATTCGCTCGAACCTTTGTCATTTTGTGACAAAAGGGGGAGAAATATATGGAGTAAACAAGTGATTTGCAATCACTAATGAAAGGACAATTGTGCTTAAACGTTATATCTAACGAAAAAGTAAAGCATTGACTAAGGGGGAGAAACATATCATATTGCTGTGTAGTAATTCCGACTACAAAAGGGGAATAACAAAGATGTTCGGATTGAATATCTACCTAGCTTGCCTTTAGGTGGAGTATAAGCTTTGTTATTCAAATGTCAACAACGGCATTTATTGATTAAATATATGCAGGTTATTATGCTGTTGAAACTTGGAATCAAGCGTATGTAAAATGAATTCTTATAAAAAATTTATCCATATGTAATAAGAGTTTTTTCACTAAAATTGACAAAGGGGGAGATTGTTAGAGCATAGATCGGTTGAACCCACCAAGCGTTGGTATGTCAAGTTTGGTTGTCACATTTTAGTGTGTCAAAACTCATCTAAAGTCGCTTGATTGTATACTAGAGTAGACTTCGTTTAGGTTAGATTAGAAAGTCTAGGAATGTTGAGACATACAAGTATTACTCCGAAGACCTGAAGAATGTGAAGAAGAAGCGAACTTCAACGACAACATCATCCTTCCTCTTGAGGTTAGTAATATTGACTTGAACTGTTTCATTCCTAACGTATCTTTCAAGTCGTGCTATATTGAAAACATAACTGCGAAGCTGTATATATTATACATATTGTATAATACTCTAGTGATGTGACATGGTCATATTTGTATGATCATAGAATTAGGGAATTAGACTACGAAGTATAACACTTATCTTTTGAACTTCGTAGATATGACATCGACATAATCTTGTATATACTGTTATGATTATGTGAATGGGTTATGGTGAAGAATTCATCCTAGGAAACAATGTTAGGTCCATTGAAATCCCGTCCAGTAAAACAGAAGAATTATAAATCTCTAAAATAATACATAGGAATACCGCAAATAAAGCCATTGCGACACCCATCAAAGGGGTAGTTCCCCATCCAGGAGCTACTTTACCATATTCCGAATTCAACGGTTTCAATAAAGCTCCTACATTTGTTCGTCTTGGACCAGATCTAGAACTACCCTCAATGGTTTGTGTAGCCATAAATACTCTTGCATTGGTTGAGATCTGTTGATGTTTCCATTAATATATAATTTCAAGACCACAATGGATCTATGATAAGATAGTTTATTTACAACGTTACATTTGTTTAAAGGAAGTACATTAATTCATGAACTTGTTTTACGAATCGAAAGGGAAAACGTTAGGCTTATTGGTACGGCTATTTATTGCAAATCTTTGGATTACCAATATGTGTGAGATGGTAGAACCAATCGTAACTTTGTTATGTATCTTGGTATAACTAATCACAATGACTGACTTATGATTTGGTATGACTAGTTTTTATTAATTGGTGTAACCGATCCTAAGTAATAACCATGAGATGGTATGATCGATATTTGTAATTGTTGTGACCGATCCTAGTAATTGGTGTGACCGATAACAGAGTGTGTGTAATCGATCCTTGTAGTTGGTAACCGGTCCTGGAAATTGGTGTAACCGATCCTGGTAACTGGTGTGCTGATCACAAGCAATACCATGAGTATATGGTAACCGGTCCTGGTAATTGATGTAACCGATCCTGTTAACTGATGTAACCGGTCCTGGTAACTTGCGTGACCGATCACAAGTATTTCCATATTAAGGTATATCCGATCCCAGCGATTGGTAGAACCGATTGAACCCATGTATGTGATTTGATATTTGATCAATCACATAGTAATCTTAGAATACAGGTGAACCAATTCTAAACTTGTTTGGAAGTGTGGTATAACCATTTCCAAGAATGTAAATCCATGTAAATATAAATAAGGATTTACAGTGAAAAGATGTCAACATACTTTGAACACGTACAATAACTCTTATCATTTATTGTTCAAAGATATTCCTTAGTACTCAAGGAGATCATGTGCCGAAATAAATTGAGAATCTTTTAATTAAGGTTTTTGGTTTTATATTCTTTAATTACGAGCAATTAAATGCATATCTCTAAAGAATAAAAATTAGTAATGTGCATTTACTAATTGTAGATTTTCTATTGAGAGATTTCAGAAATTTTGGACAAGCATTTATTAGAATTAGGAAAACCGAATTTTGTTATTCATTGCATATCTTGAGAATATTTTCGGTTTTGGAAATTCCATGGTGTCCAAATATCCTTGGTCTATAAATACCTAAGTTTACATTTCTAGCAAACTATCCTAAGATCTAGGAAAACTTCATTCTTGTAGTTTCTGGTAGAGCCATCTATTCGGAGAGAAAAGTATCCTAATTATGTGAAATCTCTTACGACCGCTCATTTAAAGACTTCTGAGGGATCAAGAAGCTCTACGAGTACCGTTGGTGAGAAACTAGATAATTGCAGTGTTATTAGTTTTCGATTGATTTGATTGACTAACGGTTGTTGAAACTTTGATTGCACCTAGTGTGTTTATTCTTGAGAATCTTCTCTTGTGATATAAGATTCACTCAAACTAGATCGAAGTATCGACGGGATCTTTAGAACTATTTGTATATGTAAAGACATCTTGTGATAATCCATTGTTAACAAACTCCGTTCTGTGTGTGATTGATCACAAGAGATTCAAGTGGTGTTGTGCAGGTGTTTATTGAAGATTAAAGAAGATTTGAAGACAATGGAGATTTCTCATTTGGTTCTCTTATCTTTGGGTGTGCACAAACCTTGATCGGCTGGGATCCAACTAGAATCGGATTTATTCGATTGATTAGTTGTGTGAGATCGGCATCACTTTATAGTTTATTGTTGGAATCTATATCGATTGATTGCGAATCTAAACTTGACTACTTTGGTAGTTATTGGATAGATTGATCTAACCAGGAAAAGAAGTTTATTAGATTAAACGGAAGAGCCTTTGCATATGACTTGAGATATCTTTATCTTGAAGAATCGAAAGAGTTGTTACCAAATAGATTTGTTATTCCTTTACTGTTTGGAATACGATCCAAAGGAATTGTTCCAGTGTGTGCACTCATCGAAGTCGGAAGCGTAGGGATACCGATGAAACTAAGTGAACTAGGGGTAGTTGCTTGGTCTCAACTATACGAAGTTGGTGTATATTTTGTATAGTGGCTTAATTCTTAGAGTATTCAATTCTGGACTAGGTCCCGGGGTTTTTATGCATTGTAGTTTTCCTCGTTAACAAAATATTGCTGTGCGATTTACTTTTATTTTCCGCAATTATATTTGTTTATATAATTTACACAAAAGTTAACTCCGCATATACTTGATAGTGATCCTACAGAGTTTGGTTAAGTCCGACCCTATTATCAAGTATCACACTTTGGTAGTCGTATTGTCTCGATCTCGTATCCATAGACAATCACACAAAGTGTGAATACAGATTTGTTGTATTGTCTCGAATCAGTCCATAGACGATCACTTTCGGTAAGAGGACTTATATGTGGATAAATAAAAGATTGTGGTGTATTTGGGTACTCTCGTCTTTTCACAATCTACTTCATCAGTAAATCACTTATAACACCTGAGTCTATATACTGACAGTAGGAAAAGGTTATATTCGCTATCTATTTCTCATCTATAAAGCTAAGACCATACTTCTTGGGATGAAAGATAATTATGGTCACGGAGTACCCGGTTGAAAATGTTCTATCTAAAATATCTGCGATATATCGGGTTCACCGATACACTGATAATATAGGTAAGGGTAATTTGGTAGAACAAATTATTTAAAACTGAAAATATGTAATAAATTTTTATTTTATTTTTGTACCCTTGAAAACTCAATCCATTTAATTAAAATTTTCCAACTATTTCATTTTTTTAATTAGTTTTTTATCCTTGAAACAATTATGGTTCTTTATAGCTCATTCTCTTTCTTCTGAAGATTTATCAAATGAGAATTCCTTATCGGTGAAGCTTTTATCTTCAACATCATTAAGTCATGTTAGTAGAAACGACAGGGTCATCGGAAATAAGAGTAGTAAATATAGGACAAAAAGTGGAATGGGATTGAAAATAAAAACCGATAAAACCGATATAATATTTCGTATATGTGTATCGGACCCGGACGATATGATACCGATACACGATGTTAACTACTTTGCTCTCATATCAAGCCTTGAAAAAGTGAGTATCAAAAAGATGCCAAGAAGCAAAATGAGACATGCAGATGCATTAGCTTTCCTGTGGTCAGTAATACCGGGAGGATGCCAAAGAACAAAAAAGATTGGAATCTTGGAAATGTTAGCTATACACAAGGAAGACACAAATGACGCGGTAACTTAGAGCTCAAATGTGACCTAGCAGAATTAGATGGGACCTGGATGCAATGTATCTTCAGCTACCTCGAGTCAAAATTACTACAAGATGACCCACAAGAGGCAAGGAAGATCAAAACCAAAGCAACTAGGTGCCAACTCCCATATGGTGACATGTACAGAAAGACATACCTGGGACCGATGCTCAAATGTGTCACAAAAAACCAAGGAGAAAAAATCCTAACTGAAATACACTAAGGAGATTGCAGCAACCATGCAGGAATAACATCCCTAGCTAAAAAGGAAACATCCCAAGGCTATTTCCAGTCACACATGATAGAAGCAGCCGAGGATATCAAAAATAAGTGTGACAAACGTCAGAGGTATGCCTAGTAATACCAAACTCTGAAAATTTCTATTCTAATCTAATCCATGCAAGCACTAGAAGATGCAGAACAATGGCAGAAAGTACAATATGACCATTAAAGTCAAATTTCAGAGAAAAATGGCCTTTTCATACCGAAAGAAATACGAAATAGTGATAATTAACACTATGAGAACCTGAAAGTTGCAGGTATGATAACCAAATACACGCACCAGCAAAAATTTTGCATGATGTGTTAATTCCTTGACCATTCATGAAGTGGCCATTGGATAACATGGGTCGTTTTACTACGTAAAAGATTCAAACTCACAACTCACTTTAAAAGCAGATGAGAAAATATTATAAAGGTTCAAGCTTTAAAGCTGAAATTGAATTGAAAAATACTGATTGAAATACAGGTGCCTGGAGGCAGAAAATGCCTACTCGTCGCCACAGACTATTTCTCAAAATAGGTCGAAGAAAAAGCGCTGGTAACAATAACAGAAACTGATGTCAGTAAAGTCATCTGGGAACACATCATCTGTAGATTTGGACTACGAATGACCCTAGTAGCTAAAAATGGAACCCAATTCCGAGTTAGAAAGTTAGTAAATTCTGCAGAAACAAAAATATACAGCAAAAGTATGTTATCTTAACCATACACAACTTTGATTTATAACATGTTGAAAACATAATGAGATGTTAAAAACAACAAGAAAGGAATGGACAATAGATAATCACTGAATGAAATGGGTTTAACACGCAATATTTCCCACAAGGAAACGGTCAGGCATAAATTTCAAACAAAACTCTACTGTCAAATATCAAGAAAAAATTTGATGCTGCTAAAGGAAGATATGAAGACATACTACATGAACTTCTATGGGCCTATAGATCAACCAAAAGATCCTCAACATGGGAATCCCCATTCTCTTTAGCACTCGGTATGAATGTTGTCTTGCCCAAAGAGTTGAAAGTTCAACCACCATGCCATTGTCAGCCAATTCAGGCAGAAATGACGAAGTTATCTTAAAAGATACCAAAGAAGTTGATCTAAAAAGAGAAAGAGCACTAATACAACTGGAAAAATACCAGAGGTGCATGAGAAAGAACCAAAAACGTGTCAGACCAAGAGATCTGACCGTTGGTGGCTTGGTGCTAAGAGAAGTTCTACCCAGTGGCACATAGTACAAGCTGGGAGAGATCATGGCATCATGGGAGGGACCCTATATTATATCCGAAAAAGGGGTAGAGGGTCCTACAGGTTAAAAAACCACATGGATGAATAACTTAGTTACCCGTATAACATTATCCACCAGAAGAAGCATTACCAGTGAGAGGCTACTATCTGGAGAATAAAAGCGGAAATGCTTGAGTTGTAAAACTTATATTCCTGTTATGAAAACTCGAAATGTTTAAATTCTTATAAATCGAATAAACCACACGAGTCGACACATAAAGTTATAAGCCACCAAAAAGGTAGGCAACAACTAAGTACATTAAACCAACTAAGCTATTAAAGAAAAAATAAATGAACTAGAATTTAATAAAAGAAGTCTACAGACTTACTTTAATTAAACTGGTGGCAAATATGTAGATGACAAAATATAGCATCTATCCAAGAACTGACAGTTGAAGAGTAATACAACTGAGATATAAAATAAGACTCAAGGTCGGGTGTAGAAGACCTGAACCAGATGTCCATTGACCAAATCCATAGGCGACCATACAATACAAATACACAGAGAGTTGGGTGCGGAATGCCTGAGTCCGGATGCGAAGCTAAGAAGATTCTCGATGCTGTCAGCTGTTAGGAGACGTGGAAAACAAGGCTGGAAACTATTAAAATCCAGTCTGTCATGTGCTTAGTCATCTACATGTAATCATCGTGTTCATATCATGCATTAATAGCCAGAAAGGCTGATTATTTAAACAAGTTCATTCTGATAATAAAAAATATATTTCAGACAATTCGCTCTCTTCTCTCTCTCAAATTCTCTTCTAACCGCCATTAACCTCAACCGACATAAAAGATAATCATAAAATTCAGACTTAACATTGCCGAAATCCTGATGGGAGATCAGGGAACCAAGCAATAACTAAAACCCAATCCCATCACATAGGAAAGCGTTTAGAATTTGTGAAGGTACGGCTTTCATGTATCTAAGTGGTTATTAACAACTATATATATTTCTATTACATTGGATAGTTTGGTCCAGTGGTTTGCAAAACACGATCCCTCACAAAAGCTCTCCTTTACCCATCCTAGTTTCTTTGTTTCGGTTTACATGATGATTGAGATGTTAATATAAGGGCAATTCCTATGGGAATGAACAAACCCATTTTTTTGTTGAGCCAGGTGGATGGCCAAACAGGTTTCTCCACTATGAAACAACAATGAGCGGTTGAACATCAAGCGCCCGAGCTAGGGACACACGCCAGCGTGTGAAGGTTAAATGTCGGCATTGGAAGCACAAGCGTTGGCGTTCGAAACATAAATACGGCGCTCGAACATAGAGCGCTGGCGTTTTTGCTACAAACGCTAACGGGTAGTTTTTTTAAAATTCAAAAATCATTTTTTTACCTCTATAAATTACCATCATCTTCAAACAATTCACTCACACCAAAATTCACTTCTCTTGAATTTTCTCTTTTAAAATCTATTTCATTTTTTTAGTTTATTGTTGGTGAAATGGCTGAAAAGGCGATCACACTTTTTTGCGATGCAAAACTTGAAGCTGTTGTTTCTAAGATATGTGGGAGTTTTAAAAAGATTGAAAATTGTAAGAGGGAAGTGCAAGTTTTTTAAGTTGCTCCAAGAAAATGTTCCGCTAAAAGGCAAAGAAGAGCTTCAGTTTTGAAAGTTAACAACAAAAAATTCAAAAACAAAAGCGAAACTGTCAAAGAGCGCGTTGAATGGAAGATACGTTAAATGAAGATAAACAGGAGGCCAAAACTTGTACTTGATTTTTATTGAAGTTGTATAGTACTTTTTATTATTGTTTAAGTTTATATCTTGTAAAAGAATTGGCAGTAATATCAATGAATGAAAATATTTAGATTTGAAAATAGATTTCCACTTCAGATTAAGAGAAATTTATTACAATTTAAACTTGCAAATAACATCAAACTACATTTTAATAAACCACAATAAAAACATCAAAGCCCGGTTGCAAAACTTTTATGCATTTGTGGACTTCTTCTGAAGAAGACACATATGGAAGGAATTTCTGGGAATGTCCTGGGTGTTTTTTGGTGGAGTGGGCTGATTGAAGTTGAAGGACAAATCGATTCACTATGTGGTATTATGTTATTTAGTTTGTTGTTTATTTTGTGTTATTACGATTATCCAAAACCAAACATGTGGATGTCTTCACATTTGCACCATCAGTATCATAAGTAATTTAATTTTTTCTTGGATTAAACATTGCACCATCAATCTCATAAATAAAAACATACTGCATTGAACAACCACATCATACATGAGAATAAAAGAAATACATTAGATTAAAACAACTACTACACAGGCGTCAATTATCGGTGAGTGGTGGATTGTATTTGTTGAGCACCCTAAGAATGTTGAAACAAGCATGGAAGTTGAAAGGACGACCGATATGAGATACTGCCCACATCGCTAGAGTTCTGGGTTCCACTTCATGTCCGGCTTCACCGTTGAGCTTATTTCTGTGATTCTCCATTAGTAAAGCGAAGAATTCCGATACATGACTACTAATTATACTAAAACGATGTGACAATAAGTGAGGATCACGCCCATTAATGTTTCTTGTTTCAGCGGCGGACGTTTCATGAATTTTCTCTCACATCGTCGATCGGGATTGTAGATGGGGAATAACGATTCGCTGGTTTTTTCTGGGAATGGAGAGACGACCGTGTGACGGAGGCTCCTCGACCGAGCAAACTGCCTAACCTCAAATAGATGCACTGCACGGGAGTGCTTTAAGTTCGAGAGATCAATCTGTAGGACTCCGGCCTAAACCAAGACAATGGCCGTTCCAGAGTCAATTCGGTCACAAAGAGGGAAGAGGGTTGATCAGTATGAGGGAAGCTGAGAATTGTGTGGGATCAATGATGATCAAGGATTGTGAATGTGTTGAAGGTTTCTGCAAGTTTTATGTGAACTGTTAAGTTCGAATAAGTTCTGGTCGATTGATGGAATTTCTGAGAGTGATTGCTCGAAAAATTGTTGTTCTCCAATCATGGATCCATAGACTTATTTATATTGTCAGAATAGTAAACACATTGATCCCTGTAAGTGTGACGGTTTCTTGAGCGAAAGAGTGGGAAAGTGGGAGATCATGGTGAAACCAGTTCCAGGTCGTGTGGAGACTTGGTTAACCGTCCACCCACTACTTTGCTAACTCCCTCAACCGCTTGCACAACTTACTCAAATTTCTCGTCATGGATGAACACACATGCCGTAGGCCGCCAGACCAAAACCATAAATAATATTCCCCCATGTGACGTGATTGATGTCTTACGAACGTGGAGTTTGCAAGGAAGACGTGTATTTAATTAGTCAGTTGTTGACTGATTAGACAATGAGCATAAGTTTTGTTGAACCGAGCATGATTGACAAATGCTCAGTGATTCATGGATGAAACATGACGTATAGTTCTTGAATAAATGTTGATAATTGGATCAACATGATGGATATTAATGAATGTGGCAAATATTTCTCGTCTGAGCGAATGTTGCTCATATGATGAATATTGATAGTTGAACAAATATTGATGGATTGAGCAAATATTGCGTCTAAGCGAATATTGCTCGTTTGATGAATTATTAGTAGTATGACCAAACAAAATATTAATTAAAATATTGGTAGCTGGACCGAATATTATATAATTAATTAAGATGTTGATTGCTAAATCAACATAAAATTATTAGTAATCAAACTTGCTCAAATCATGATTTGCAGAGCATTCAGTTCGAAACCCTAATTTTGATCGATTGCTGATCAGTTGGTGATTTATTGAAAAATAAATCACTGAGTGAAGGAGGACCGGCTACATGGGATAATTAACTACCATGTAGTGCCCAGGTGCTCGTGTGAGCATGCACCAAAGTCCTTTGTTGACCGGTTGGTGAAAGGATGGTTAAATGCTGGTTTAATCATTTATTAAAATAGTGCTCGTCTGAGCATTTGGTGATAAAACCTAATTATAGAGAAGTCATGGACCGACCAAGAGGGCCTGAGACCGGCCCTTGGCGGTCGTGGGACCAACTGATGGTTGTTTGAGCAAATTCCAAGTTGGTTGGAAAGAGTTTGGACCCAATATGAGCGATTGAGCAAATTAGATCAAAATTATAAATATGTATGGGACCGGCTCCTTGCAAGCCTTAGGGCCGTCCTTGGTGGGTCAAGGAAGCATTCCCGTGTCACCATAATATCCGTGTCTCAGTCCTTAGAGTTTTGGTATTTTCTGGTGTGCGTTTGAGCAATATCTTGGATTTTCAGAAGAGTTTGATCTTTGACTGAAATTCTTGATTTTTCTCAAATGAGCAAGTAGGACTTTGCTCGTTTGATCAATATTTTGAGAATATTATAATAATAATATTTTAATATTTTTCATGAATTTCCTAATCGGTCATGTGACCGTTTGACCTTTTGGCTTTTTCATGGTTTGAGAAGAAACCATGATTTTTGCTCAAACGGAGGAGTTTCATGAGATGAGGGAAATAATAATTATGAAAACAGGGGATTGCAAGGTGTGGGACCGGCCACGGCTAGGGCATGGCCGGCCGGCTAGGTAGCCAGGTCCCGCGACACCTTTCCCTATTTTTATTATTTTTCATGAAACCGTGAAAATATGGAGAAACCGTGAGTTTTGCTCAAACAAGAAAAGTTGCTCGAATGAAGGAGTCTTCATGAATTCATGAAAATAATAAAATAAGAAAAATAACGAGAAAAGGCGTGGGGGACCGGCCACGGCGGCGTGACCGGCCGGCCGGTGGGCCCGGTCCCTAGGCGCCTCTTTTATTATTTTTATTATTATTTTCTCTCTCCTGTTTTGTGTAGGATTCCTCATTTGTCCATGTTTTCGAATGCTCGTTCGTGCAATTGGGTGCTCGTTCGTGCATCATTGTTGAGTACACTTGCACCATTTTATTGGGGCTTACTCGGTGATAGTCCAGATGCCCGATTGTTGGATATTTATTACTAATTCATGAAATTCAGCGGAGAATGATTCATGAAACGGAGTAATAAAAATGAATTGTGTATCTATTACTAATACATGAATTCATCCGGGGAATTCAAGGAACGGAGTAATGAGATAAATTGTTTATCTATTACTAATCCATGGAATCAGCCGGGGATAGCCATGGAACGGAGTAATGAGATAAAATAGATTATTTTCTAGGATTTCAGTCGGTGAATGTCACGATAGAATTAATCTATTGTAGAATCGAGATATGAGATAGTTGAAGCATCATACTCGTTCTGAAAGGTGTATAGTCAGGGAACAACGTGCAGCGTCGACGTCCTGAAGGCGTTTAGCCCTCTAGCAAACAATTATGTCTAAAGAGCCGCCTAAATCTATACACGGTCTCTCTACATAGTCAGGGAACAACGAGTATCGTCGACGTCCTGAAGGCGTTAAGCCCTCTGACAAACAATTATGTCTAGAGAACCGCCCAATCGTTATTCTATGTAGAGGTGGGTCTCTCTATGTAGTCAGGGAACAACGTGCATCGCCGACGTCCTGAAGGCGTTAATCACTCTGAGAAACAATTATGTCCAGAGGACCACCCAATCATTTTATTCTACATAGAGGGCATGATGAAATGTGCAGCATCGAACGCTCAGTCGGGGAGGCTTTTCGAGAAACATATTCATCATGGCTCTGAGAGGAACGCTCACTCAGTCAGAGTTCGTGAAACAGTTCACGGATCATATAATATGAATCGTCACATGCGTTCCTGAAGCCGGGTCTGAAACATGCAGTATCATGATTTTACGATTTTGGCCTTGTCGAAAATCCACCATCAACAGGGATACATCCCTACCGATATCGACAATAGCGGCAACATCTTGTGTGTGAAAAACGTAGGCTCTGCAAATAGCTAAATCCTCTTGTTTAGTGAATCTAACACCACGAACTCTGGGAGGCATTTTTGTAGATGATTTGAGAGTGAAGAATGTGTAGAATGTGTGAATTTAGAGTTGAAATGAGGAGTATTTATAGAACTCAAAAATTATAGACGTTAGATCACAAGAGTTTTCAGCCGTCCAGATTCAGCCGTTGGCGCTTTTATGAAAAAACGCGGCGTATTGAGGAAAAACGTTGGTGTTTGAAGTAACAACGGGCGTTGGAAATACAAGCGCCAGCGTTGGTGCCACGCTTGCCCGTTCTAACATCAAGCGTGCGCTACATGTTCCATCTCAATAAACAAACCAACAAATTTGTTGGTTTGTCCATCCATTTTTCATGTTTGTTGAGTCCATAGTGGGAGCAAGTCCATAAGAACTACTCTAGGTAATTGAAACGTATGAGATCCCCGTTTTCTCAACGTATCAAATCCCAAGCTTACTTTCTACAGTACCTTCCAGGTTTGCAAAACTTACCACCAACGGATGGACGAGGGTAAAACAGCAATTGAAGACTGGAGCTTTGATTAGCTGGAAGCTAAACAATAACTTCACAAGCGATAGACCCTAGAAACGAATAAGTAAACACCAACATAAATTCTAGAATAAAAAACAATTGTCATTAGACAAATCCATTGGGATTCTGGAGAGACAAGTTTTTGAGTTGATAACATGTTTTTGTTTCCAATGTTCCAGTAATTTTTCTCTAATTAGGGTAATCAACCAGTGTGACTTTAATACATGTCAAAAAGTTTTAACCGTTTTAAGTTCTGTATGTCAATCAAATTTTCTCCAGGCTGTCATTGTTAGAAAAATCATACACTAGAAAGAGGTACAACGACAATTTTCGGTACTGAGAAACAAATATATTTTTATGTTAAGGACTGATCTGTAAATAAACAGAGTAATGTGGCAAATCCAGTAATATTTCGAAATCCTAAACCTTACTTGATAATCAGAAGAAAACAAAAACCTGTTAAAAAAAAGAGTTTTTGCAGAAAAAAGTACCTGCGCTTGCTGTGTTCCCGCCATAAACACCATATCACCATCCCTCTCATTTTTCATTTAAAAAGAAAAAAAAATGTAATAATTTTTTATTTTGTGCTTAATGAATTAAACCGCCTTTTGTCCGAAACCACGTATCACGCTATAAATAACTGAGTTAGGGTTTTTTCAAACAGAACCTCTGTGCAGAGTGCAGCTGCAGGTAAAATTGGTTAAGGTGAGAGAGAGAGAGAGAGAGAGAGAGGAGAGAATCGATCATCTGATTCATTGATTCTTTAGGAGGTATAATCATGGTGATGAAACCAGCATGGTTAGAAGGTTTAATTGCTGAAACATTCTTTACACATTGTGGGACCCACGAGAATCGCAGGAAAAATGAGAAGAACGTATTCTGTTTGGATTGTCTTCGTAGTATTTGCCCTCACTGTGTTTCTTCTCATCGTTCTCATCCACTCATACAGGTTCAATTTCATTTCCTTACAAACACAGTTTTACTCAATTTCTCTTTCACTACTCTGGTAATAATCAAAATTCTACTCTGTTTTTTTTTTTTTTTTTTTTTGTTCTCGAAATTTAGCTCTATCATTTTTGATTAATTGTGTTTGTTTATACTCATTTGTTGAATTTTGTGATTCGAGGTTGTAAATTAACTCTTTAAAAGATCTTTGTTGTTCTTGAACTAAATTTCATAGTATTTGAAGAAGAAAATTACTAATATTTTTTACTATTAATTCAACTTAAAGCTCTTTGTTATTTTATCCTCTGCTGTTGTTTTAGTTGATTAATTTCACTTCAAATCCAAATCCAATTTCAGTTTTTCTGTTTCTTTAGAATCCATGAATTCCTTGAAAATTTCATATGAATTACTTAATTTTGATAGTATTTTGTTTGTAATTGTTGGATAAACTTTGGAAGTATTGTTTGTTAGGAAATTTTGTATTTTATTGTCTGATTTTCCATTGATTCCCTCTGTTTTAGATTTGTTTCTTTCCTCTTTTAGAAAATCACTATTATACATATACATATTTTCTGTGAGGTTCCTTAGCTCCCGTTGCTTTCATGAAAGTGAAAGTTTGACCAATTTTTCCTCCTCCTTCAATAATATTACTGTCCTCAATTTAAAACATATAATTCAAATTTCTTCAGTCTCACCCTCAATGGCAATGATGCTGCCCTAGTGCCTAAGAACTGTCATTTTTGCTCCGAAATTACTGAATTATCCTTGCTATTATACCTCTAAAGTGTTATGATGTCATATTTTGCTTAATTCAAATTGTAGACTTTTACATGCGAAAAATCAAGAATTAAACCAGTTTGACTGAGCTGGTAATCGTTGCAACAAATCTTAACTAATAAAGAAAGTTGCTGTACAGGTGCGACGGTACGTTTACAACGATGTGGTTCGATTGGATGATCTCGAGAAGCTTATTGACTGTTCTTATATTCAGGTAGAAGAATTTTAATTAGTCCGTGAAGATGACTTGAATCGTTTCCTGTTTGACTAATGATAATAATCTTCAAACTTTCAAGACATCTTTGTTAAATCACACTGTTTATGTTTTTGCAGCCTTACACTATAAACAGTGCCAAAGTATTGTTTTTGAACCCAAGGCCTCAGACAAGGGCTTGCAAGGGTTCCGCCAATATCTGCTACAATTGTGACAGAATTCTCCAAGAGAAATATCACTTCTGTTCACTTTCTTGCAAGGTATATCTTACATGATTAATATATGATTGAGCCGTACGATCACACTAGATGTTTAATTTCGATTTTCGTTCTTCTTCTTGTATTCCTCATGAAATTTAGCATATATATGTATATAGTTACTTACTATATTTCATAATCCTTGACCCGTACCTTAAAATTTTGCAATTAAACAAAAAAAAACTTTGTAGTATCTGTTTTTATCGAAAGAGATTAAGTTGAGAGCGTTGCTTAATCAACTTTGAATTATTAATAACACGTACGCCTCGAAAACGAAATGAAATGCAGGTTGATCACGTGGTACTACAAGGTGGAGACCTGTCAAGTATACTATACAGATTCGACGAATCCGATTTCGAGTTCTCGCAGTTCGAGGGTTTGCAAATGGATGGTTCAGACATAACAGAAGAAGATGATATAGCTCCTAATTCAATTTTGGAAGACCACCCATTGGGTTTCATGAATTCATCTTGCTCGAATAACAATTCTGGTATTTCGCAAGATTCATCAGTAGGTTTAGTTAAGAAAAAGAAAGGAAATGGGTTTTTCCCTGGTAATGTTTTTTCCTTTAGCAGGAGAAAGGGAGCTCCTCAAAGAGCACCACTTTCTTAAAAATCAAAATCAAACCCTTCCAGAAAATTTAAGATGGTTTTAGGGTAGGTAGTTATTAATTAGTTAGCGATGAACTCTGAAGAATTGGCATGTACGTATGTTGAGATTAGCAATCTCGTATTATGTTGAGAGATTTCTCTTTTTTCTTCTTTAATCTCGTCGGAAGCTGCTGCTTTAGAGCATTTCCGTTACGGACATAGGTGGCGATATACAGCCGTATAAAGCGGTACGTTATTGTTTACCAATTTTGTAATCGATGTAATGGAAAATGCACATAAATATATAGATAGGTATAATATGCATGCATGGTTATGTAAATTTACTATTATTATTTTTTACTTGGTTATTATAATTGCTTAATCAGTTCAGTGAATTGTTACTGATAAGTAAAAATGATTTAAATACCACGCGTAATTCAAAGTGTAAATTTTATACATGATATACCATTGCTGAATTTCATAGCTGATAAGATTTGAATACTAGGCGTATTGAATAATGAATATACCCTACTCTTTCATCTCATACCCTACTCTGTGAATCTTTGAGTGGTCACTTCCAATAGATCTGGAAAGAGAAGTTGAGAAGAGCTGGCTATATCATATTAGAGGTTGGTCTACCTTTAGAACAGTTAGCTTGCAGTACAAGATCCCTCATGAGGAGGCGAGGGGACACGGAGACTTGGTAGTTTTAGACTTTAATACTATTAAAACCTAAAAGTTAATGAAGGAGGGTGCCGTTCCTAGATTTTTGAATTTAAATTATCTCATATTTTGGGAGTAGTTTTTCTTAAAAAAAAAAAAACTTGGTATCGTATGGAAATCGGAAACTAATATCGGAATATGTTCATCTTATAAAAATCTACATATTTACAAAGATTTAGAAATGTTCTTATTTGTTGTGGGCATGTAGAACTTTGTAAGATGAACGTATCCCAAAAGAATTAATCTCGTAGTTGAACAAATTTAGACACAATGAAAAACATATCGTGATTTCTTCTGAAAAAAATTTGTGTCGTGTGTCATTTTAGCATTGAGATTGTTGCAATCAAATTGGACCCACCTGTTTTTCTCTATCTCTATTGGGATTTATTTCGAAATTTTCCCCAAAGTAAATCTATCATTTTCACTTGTCGTTATAGAGAGAGATTTAGAAGTTGGAAACGTACATAGATGAGATACAAGATTACGTTTATTTATTTGAAGTTACGCGAGTATATGAGAAGCGTTATGGTTTTCATGAATTATACATTTCAAACCCTAGATGGAGATCATATCATCATCTGACATTTCTTCAACAATGAAAATAAAAAAAATCAACTAATACAAGTTACTCAGGGGCCTTATTTGGTAGAATTTATGATTATCAATTTATAATTATAGATAATGATAAATAGATAAATAATATATTGATATAATCAATTCTATGATAAAATTTCTCAAACACCATTTTTAAATAGTTGATTATCTTACAAGGACGCTCTCAAAAAGGAGAGGATAAAACGAGGACCTAGGATTATTTTTTGTAATCCGCTATTATTTTTTTGTCTCTTTATTGATATTTTAGAGAAAATACGAAAAAAAAAATCAAAATGAGTTTTGTTAAAAGAAATAATTGATTATGATAATTTTTGAAAGAAAGTAACTAAATGCAACCCACAATGAGTTTAAATACAACCTTCTCCGTAAACTCTAAATAACGTGGACCTAAAAAAATATGGATAACAAAAACCTACCATCATCATCTTCTAAACACGGTTTTGTTCTTCAAATCTTGGCAACTGATACGTCAAGTACATATTACATTAAAAAATAATTATGATTCCGTCGGTGCTTTTTTCCCCCTCAAATCTTATAATCACTATATCGTTCTTACCCAAATAAATTCGTTAGGACGAGATCATATTATTCATATGTAAATAGGTTTATGAGTTTAAACTTATCCAAAAGAAACTCAGTTTTGTTTTGAACACAAATCCTAAATCGGGAACAAAAAGAATAATCATATATTGAATTATTTAATCAATTTTATAGTTTATTATTTAGTGACCCAAATTTCAAATTGGATAAATTAGAAATTTATGAAACTTGTATAATTGTGATCGATCATCACAATGGCCGAAAAAAAGGGTTACAAGGAAATGCTACCAAGTAACAGAGAGAAAATCATGCAGTTAGCTTGTAGGGATGATGTGGGTACTACTTACCCATATTACATTGGTTAACAAAATTATCAGTTGTGTTTAGTCCAGCTATAGGTTGTATTTAGTCACAGTCTTTCTAAAAATATGTTTTTTCAATTTATGATTATAATCGATTCTTCTAATTATAATTAAAATAATCAATTATTATAAATTTTAACAACACTCACTAGATTATTTGCTAGACAATTGATTATGAACTCCTTAATCAATTATAATAATGTTTAGCAAATGTAGATCACTGAACTCCGAAATTCTCAATAAATATTCAATGTTCTTCCAACAAAACTTACGAATTTTTAAACCGGAAGAAGAGTTGCTGTTTTTTCCCTGAGATAAATAGATGGAATAGGTATGCTTTCGCCGGTTGTGTGACTGTGTGAGCTTTGTCCACCTGGTTGTATTCGTACTACTTTCTTTTTTTCGCCACCTGATGATAAATAATGTTGTTGGGTTTATCTACATCTCTATTGTATCAACCTGTGCATCAGAGTTGGTTGGACCCACCAGGAGCAACGTTCAACGTGACCAAACAAAAATTCAAAAGTTCACTGTAATCGGACAAATGGGTGGGATCCCATTTTTCCAATGCTATCTAGTATACATATAAGAATAGCATCTCCAACAAACACGATGGGACCGAACGAGCCAAAAAGAAGGATGTATGCTGATGGAAGTGACCCTAACCGTCTCGTTTTACAGGTATGCTGACTTCATTTCTTCGTCCGCCAGGACAATTTGGTATAGGGGTTATCAAATTTTGTACGTAATTAATTAGAACCTGTTATTGGGGCCGCAAGCGGCTTTTTTTCTTTTTTTGAGGCCGCATAGGGTCATGAAAGTAATACATATAACCCTTTATCTTGAAATTTTTTGTAATATTTAATCAAGTTAATAAACGGTTGATTTTTCTTGATTTTGAAGATTAAGAAGGTGATTATGGTGGATTTTTTTTGAAATTTTTTTGGTGAAACCATTCGTCACAATACTCAGAAAACCCTTATAATCAACTCCCAATAACAAATTTATCGATTCAAATTCGTTAAAATTTTGGGGAAAATCTGAGTTTTTTTATGTCTTACGGCTGGGATAATGTATGGAACTAGTCGTAAAAAGGTAACTACGGTTGGAATATGAGGAACTCACAGCCGTACATAAGCATAACAGATGGGAAGTGAAGAACTTCTGGCCATTATTTGGTCCAGAATCACCTGAGTCTGTATTACGGCTGGGTTAACATGTATAGAAGGCAATTATCCCGTCCGTAAATGAATATGTAAGTTGAGAAATTTAGAGTTTCAACATGAATATACTACGATTGAAAGGTACTGATACTTTCGTTAATTAGACCACAATAAGACCTGTTACATGCTTACTATATTGGCATTACAAAGTTGGTTTTAATAACATCCCTTACGATGTATCAAGAAGTCTTTGATGATGGCGAATTGAGCTTCGAAGTTGAAATTATAACCTTTCCCTTTTCTCCATTCCTCATTAGCTTGAGCTACGACTTCATCATCAGTCTCACCTCTAAGTCGAAGTTGCTTGCAAATACGAAGTAAAGCCATATATTCTTCCATTTTTTTGCGTATGTTTGAAAATCGAATATACAATTCAACTCCATCACAGTTATTAGTGTTACCTGTTTCACTACAAAAATTGTCAAAAATCTTACTCCAATGGGATTGACTAATAAAACCACCTTTCCTTCATTCTTCTCCCCTCTTTGGATAGCATAGTACATTTTTTTGTTGCAAAGATAGGTCTCATCCAAAGTAAAGTTGGGTTTATCCTTTGAGTACATTGCACTGAGTTTGTAGGGGTTTTGGTGGAGATTATTGACGTAGAAGGTGTGATTTTGATTTGGAATGGGCGGTTGTATGGAGGTGGAGTTATATCAAGTATAAATAAGTGGTTGAACAGCTAGAGCCTTCTATAAATCAGTTTTCTAACGGATTTATTTTTCAAAATTCAAAAAGTAGCCGATAGGATGTGGTACAAAAGGAAATTTTTGGTATCTACGGTTAGGAAATTGGTATGGAGACCAAGCCGTAAAGAAGTATAAACCTGTAGGTTTTTGGGTATGTCCTATTTACGACTAGGAATCCACATTGTAAAACAGAGTTTTTACTTTTATAGGGCTAGGAATCCAGGCCGTAAACGTGAGTTTTTACTTTTGTCAGTTTTACGGTTTGAGGTCCTAACCGTTTAACATATACACGGCCTGGATATCTAGCCGTAACATGGATTCAAATTTTTATTTGGTTATCAGTGAAAGACACAACTAGGTTCTTCCCAACCATAAATAAGATACGGTTGGGAAACCTATCCGTTTCCGCTTTTACGACCAGGAATTTCTAGCCGAGACTATGCGCCATTTTTTTTTTTGACAAACTCATAGACCATAACGGATATAATTCCTAACCTATCAACAACTCTTACGGTTGGGAAACCCAGCCGATGATAGGGTCTGTTTTTAGATTACAATTATAGGCATTTACGGTTAGGTACTGTGAAGAAACGACGTAGCCGTAAGTGCCCAACAATTTTCATTTTGTTGATTTTTTCATCATTGTACTTAGATTTAGATAAAAGGAAATACTAACATTCATTCACACATCCAAAGTTATAAAAATTCATACGTCCAAATTCACCACTAAACAACGAAAATACTAAATAGACAAAGTCTTAGATGATAAAAAAAATCCATCACGCAAAATACTAAAAAGCCACTACAAAGAGAATTAATCATTAACTGGATTCCTCACCCGATCCAGACTCCGAACCCGATCGTGATGCCTCATCCAAATCCTTGTCCTCTTTCTCCTCTTCAGCAACTTTAGCTTTTTTACCTCGACCGCGACCACCTTAAACTAAAGTTTTTTTACCTCCACCACGTCCACCTCGACCACTTAGACCTTTGCCACTTTTATCACTTGCACCTCGACCACGGCCACCTTTTTTTACCTCCACCACGTCCACCCCGAGCACCTTTTCCTTGGTTTGATTGAACATGCTCATTGGAGGGAGTGCCCGAGTCCTCGCTAGAAGAAGGAGACCTATCCCTTTTACTTATCCTTGGTCGTTCATCTTCATAAGCATATAGACCTCCTTTGCCAGGGTTTATTATGCCTTTAACTCGATTCCGAAGTGATTTTTGTTCAGGGACCGTCGTCTTCTCACCCGAAGTAATTTATCAGTCAGGTCCTCGACCACCCAATCAACTCGTTCAATCAAATACACAAACTG
The DNA here is from genome assembly GCA_023531105.1 of Papaver atlanticum. Taxonomy (NCBI): domain Eukaryota; kingdom Viridiplantae; phylum Streptophyta; class Magnoliopsida; order Ranunculales; family Papaveraceae; genus Papaver; species Papaver atlanticum. The sequence continues at coordinate 3,463,807 of JAJJMB010003267.1, read as the reverse complement.
TAATTATTCGTAGATAATTATAAAAAAACATATACAAACATAATGATAATTAGTAGTATACGTACCACCATTTCCCTCCAATCACTTTCATCATTCCTCGATGGCCTTGATGTCGAACTCTCTCCCTTCTTGAAGTATTTCCTCGCTTCCGGATCCAAATTTTCCACATAGGGATGAGACCGCTCTTGATACAATTCCATGTAACTCGCATCCGCATCGGAAGTGCCATGAGAAGTTTCAAGCCCTCTTCTACTCATTTGGTTTACTTCTTCGGAGCGAGCACTCTAATAATCAATCGACGGTACTGGTTCATAGGTCAATTTGATATCCTTCTCAGTAAATCGGGAGTTGCGTACGCTCACTTTAAAACGAGAGGTTTCATGTACTCTTTTCTGGACAATACCAATTTGACGGAGAGTTCTACGATGATCTAAAATGATAAACCCAGTTGGATGAAACAAAGGTCCAACATAGGCCGCTACATAAGAAAATACTCTATCACCAACTTCATCTTCTCCATCCTCATCAAGCCTCAAATATGGATCAAAAAGCACACCATCGATTGTCAAAGCATCCAAATTTTTCCTCATGTCGACCATTTCCGTCTCTTTATCCTTGTGTCAGGTCCTTCAAAATGGGTATCTTTCTCCTGTCGGTTTCTCTAGAACCCACTTCTTATCTCGAGAAGTCCTTAAGCATTTAAAATGGTCGTAATCCCAAGATTACGGGAAAAAATAATAATTATAAATAAGATATTACACACAACCAATAGAAAAGTAATAGTAAAACATTTGTTATTTGGAAACAAATAAATACCAGGATAAGAGCAACGCATCCCACAATCTGTGTTTCGTTCTACCTAGAAGCTTTGCAAAGATTGTCCATCACACTAGAAAGGAGGGTGGTTCCCCGTGAGTACCTAAGTACCTCGTTTGTTTCCGGATCGATACTGATAGACTTCAACCACTGAAAATAACAAGCATTTACCTTATTTCCTGAGAAATCGGGGAAAAAGACGGTGCCAAGAGAGTGCAACAAGTAAGCTATAGTTGTATGTATATCTTCTGCTTCGTCCATCACCACCTCTTCACTAGCATCCTTACGGGCAGAATCCCCAAACTACTCCCTCAGACGAACCATGTTAATCTTCCATGCAATCTTAACTGATTCTTGACGTTTACCCGCTACTCTGTATTCCCTTTTAGCTCTAGGCAAGACTTCGTCACCTATCTCAAAATCTTCTTCTGCTTTATCTTTGCCCCATCCAAGACAGTCTTTTGCCAAGACATAAAGCTGTTCAATAGGAATAGAATTATTGAAACCCTCAAATATAGCTTTTCCTTCCAAATTAAGCAAGACCGGTAATTTTCTTTGCATCATCCGGAGTGATAGTCATCTCGCCGAACGGGAGTAAAAAAATCATGATTTCGTCCAGAATCTTTCTCTAAACCCACAAACAGTTACAACATCATATGTCTTCTGCAAAGCATCGATTCCAGACCATAACACCGAAGCTTTTACCAAGGTTACCACATCTGGATGTTCTCTATCCAACAGTCAAAACTTCCCTTGTTGGTGCTTTAGTTTATGGACCGCATTATCAGGAAACTACAGACAATAAAAAAATTATTACATTTAACAATCCATAATAAAATTAAAATTATATATGGTAAATTTAATTTATTACCTTTGCCGCACAAATCCTAGCACCCCATGATGACCGGTAGCCAAACAAGACGGATCGGTCTCTTGGCTCACCCCAAGGTCTACCATTCTTATTGCAAGGTAAAAACTCCATATCATTAATGATTTTTCTTGCTGAGTTTTTTGGTGGATACTTCTTCTTCTCCACCGCTACGACTTTACCCTTAATAATAACATCAAGACTTGTTTCAGCCAAGTTTTCTTCTTGAATCTCTAGATTTGGTTGTTCAACAACTGCACTTCCTCCACCAGTGGTAAATCCACCTTCATTTCCTCCACCGGTGGCAAGTCCACCTTCATTTCCTCCACCTTCATTACTTCCACCAGTGACAACTCCACTTGTATTCCTTGCATTTGCTCCTAATGGATTTGTTACGAGGTTATGGAGTCGGGACATTAGAAGGTGTTACTTCTTGTGATATTTTCTTCCTCCTTTCATTTCTTTCTTGTGATCTTTTCTATTGCAGCTTTATCCATTTCTGCAAACAGAGCATTCATGTAATACCCGGTATTTTTAGTTACCGTTTCGGGTCGAGTTATTCCCGAATTAGTTAACCTAGTGGTTTAGGTCGTTGTTCCTTGGCCTTAGCCTAGGTGGGTTGCTTGAACTAGAAAGGCTACAAGCTAGGGTGGAAATAGAATAATTAATAATAAATAAAATTAGGAGAAAAATAAAAAGATAAAAAATTAAAGTAATTAAGTTAAATAAAATGATAAATATTTGTTATTATGGATAGTATAAATCTAGATCTCATAATAAAAATGGGAGGAAGAATTTTAGAGAAACTAGAAATCCCAAAAGCTATGGAGAGCGAGAAGAAGGAGAATTAGCCAGAGTTTTTAGAGAAGAAGACCATGGAGAATCAAGAGGAAATTGTAGTCAATAATTTATTTATTGGTGTTTTTCTTTGGGTGTTTATATCGTATGAATATGTATTGTCAGGTTTCAGTAATTTATTCGCATAAATACGTATCTCTTATTGATGACCAGGATTCTCGTATTGATACATAACATGATTAGGTGTCTATGGTTAAATTTTGTGAATAATACATCATAAACTCACAGTTGAATGTTTGTTTTAGTTTGGATTATAGTTTCTGAAATTCTGGACAGTTTCACTTTGCAATGGTTTTGATGTGTTTAGGCAATCTTAATGATGTTAGAATGATTTGTAATCTTGACAAAAGTTGTATCCATGTATGATATCTTTCAATGTGCTTTGGGTTTGCTCAATTTTAGGTTATTATGAAGTTACCATGAATTGTTTGGTAATAACATGTAATCATAAATTCAATGTTTAGGATGCCATCATAAATCCAATATATTTTGTTTGAACCGTTGGGTTATGGTGAATTTTGGATATATTTTAGCTTATTGATTCATGTATGTCCTTGTAAAATTTTAGGACGATCGGAAAAATTTATCACCATGAAATAATTAGTGTAAGATGTCTGCAGTTTGTAAAATGTATTCTTGTTTGCATATATGCTTGAGTGAAATATATCATCACTTGTTTATCACATGATTTGATAGTATATTTTTGTAAAAATGATCTACAAAAGGAAATGAGTTCATGATTTTTCTTCAAATGGAACTTAGGTTCATTTTGACGGCGGGTAATGACTCCCGAGAATGAAACAAGTAATGATCCCCGAGATTTAAATGGTAATGATCGACCTATATGAACTTATGTTCCTAGCCATCGATGGCGGTTGTCCGTGCCGGATAAACGATAGGTGGGTGTACGAACCAAGGACATTCGTACCATGAACTCATGTGTGAAATCTAATTGGATGAATTATTGAAAATATAATTGGTGTTATGAACTCATGTTTTGAATCTGAATTTCATGATTTATTGGAAACCTTATTGGTGTCGTGAACTCATAGATTGAATTCTAGATTTGATAATTTATTGGAAAGATTATTAGTGTTGTAATTGTTGAATATAACATTGATTCGATGAAGTTGTATTGTACTTCGTGTTATATGTTTAGAGAATGGTGGTGCATTCTATTGAGCTGTCATTTCACCCCCAATTGACATTCCTTGCAGAGTTATGAAAGTTGGAAGTGAAACTAAGAAGTTAGTTTATTATTCATTGCATTGCTTGCAAAGTAATTTGAAATAATTTTTTTGGTTGAAAACATTTTTAAAGGATAATTAGTGGATTTATATGCTTCAGTTCATGTTATATAAAGTTTCAATTATGTTTGATATAAAAGTAAATTAGAAAACTAATATATATGCATAAGTCTCTTTCCAACGCGTAACGCTTCGAGTTCGAATCTTCATATGGGTTTGACCCTGGTCCGGAACTCGGGGTGTTACAATTCATCTCTCTGTCGTATGCCCTCCGACTTGCATTTGCATCCCTTTTTTTCTGGCAAACTTGATGAACTCAATCAGCTCTTCATATGCAAGCTTGTCAGCTAGTGCTAATGCCTGCTCCAATTTGGTATCCCTGCCAAAGCCGAACTTGTACAGGCTTCTAGGTATAACAACATTTGGTTTCCCGTCAACATCCTCTTATTGGATGGCTCGAGAGTAAAAGGTTAAGTGACTAAAGTCCATATCTACAAAACAAAAATCGAGTTTAACAATTGGTGGATAGGACAATATATGTAATCCGATTATAACAAGAAAAATACACAGGAAAACGAAACTTTAAGAATCGGTAGGTAGGACATACAAATAAACATCGATTCTTATATGGGAATCTCAACAGATAAGTGGCATAATCGGTACATGATCCACATACATAAAAACCGATTGTAAGAGCACAAAGTTCAAAAAAAAAATAGTACCCAGAATCGACTTATGTTCGTGCACTTAGTTCAAAATCGATTTTGGTTATGTCTTTACATAGTATGATTTCTACCCAGAATCAGTCGATGCGAATCATCTTATAAACCGATTTCTTTGCATGCTCTTCATGAAACGAAGAACAAAACCCAGAATCGGTGGATATGATGGATCCAAATAAACCAATTCTATGTAAATCACAGATTTTGATTTTCAAAATTGGGGTTGTAAACGTGTAAATCAATGAATAAATGTTAATAATAGAACAAATTGATGGAAATTTACCTCATCTTTGTTGGATCGGAGATCGTTGGATAAAAATATCAAAAAAAAATTGATTAGGGTTTATGAAATTTGGAAAGGTTAGATGAGAATATAAAGTTGTTTTTGTTTTAAGTTTTTTGGTTTTTGGTTTTTAGCGAAAAATAGTAATTGATTTGTATTTATATTGGTTAGTATTAGGGGCTAATTTGAGGCTAGATTGGTCTTTTCAGCAAATTTGACATCCCATAGCCATTTGCACAAATTGGAAGAAGAAATTGATAAGCCACAAATAAAAGTCATAAGCCTCGAACTATGGAGGTTTTATGAACGGGATAATTTTGAACAAAAATAAAATATAATCGGTCATTTATACCGTATCATTTGTATGTATGCCTCAAAAAAAATAATCATTTGCATGTGGTATGGATATATTTGTCTAGCTTTCCAAACTAGAAGAAACGTGCAAACTTTTCTGATCGTTCATATATATATATATAATGCTATGAGTTTTGGATGTTTTAGCATATACACCATAGGAATTGCTTAACAGAAGGAAATGTACTGAGTATATAAATGAAGTTCTTCTTTCCAACGAATATAAGGTTGTTGCTAGGATTATCAAATTTTAATGTTAAAAAATCTTAACATAAATAATTAGAAAATTATGTATATGTGGCAGTGGAAAATATGGAGAAAGTAAAGAGACAAAGAGAGGTTTCTATTGATCAGGATAATAGGGTTACATGGATACAATATCCTTTATATATATGTAAAGGTAAACTCTAGGTAACTAGATGGACCGCACATCCATGGGCCGTAGGCCCTGTAACACTCCCCCTTGTGCGGTTCAATAACAAAACTTTATACATAGTGCTTTACATATAGTGCTTTACATATAGTGCTTTGAATGTAGTTCTTCAAATGTCGTTTTATCCTTGATGACTTGTGCCGAAATCAATTGCCTCATTAAAACTTTGACAAGGAAAAACCCAGTGGGATAAAACCTTGGTACAACTCTTCACATGTAGTACTTCACATGTTGTCTCGTACTTTACATGTAGTTCATCACATGCAATATGATCTTCAAAGATCGACGAGTCTAAGTTAATCTTCTCGTTAAAACTTCGTCAGGCTAACCCAGAGGGACAAAACCTAAACTAAAGAAAAAGAGTACAATATTAAGTAAACTTAGAACATAGTTGGATGCATATACGTTGCCTCATTAAAAACCTTGCCAAGTGACAAAACCCTATGGGAAAAAGCAACCTCGGTGAAGGAAAATAGTTCAATACACTATTAGATGCTCCCCTTAATGTCAGACAATTTTCATTAGTCTAATGCAGTCAAAAGGATATCAGGATGCATGTCTTTGTTAAATTGCCCGACAACTTTAGACATATGCAAACTGGTGGAATAATGTACCACAAGCTCAGGATTCGGTCGAGCTTTCCCCAGATTTTCCATCTCAAATTCGGATTTCAAATAGCTTTTAAGGTCTCTTATTACATCAAGAGTACCCATCGATCATTCCTGTACCATCGACATAGATAGCTACAATTCCAAATCAAGAACTTTCTTGTGAATACGCAAGTAAAAATAACTTACTTGTCTATCCCCTCCAAATCAAATATCCACTTAGGCGCGTATACCACATCCGCCTGATTGCTTCAATCTATAAGTGAGCGTTCTATCTAACTGTAAACGCACTCCGTGGTTTAGAGTCACTTGATTTGGGAAACAAAATGCTATCAAGCCCTTTTGTAAATATCTTCTATCTTTTGATTCTTTCAGAGAGACATAATAACCACATACATATGCTGCATTTCAAGTTCTTTTGAAATTACCAAGCTAACTAAGTAGCAGAATGCTATAACGTTCATTACAAGAGAACAATCCCAGGGCTTTGTAAGAAACCTCGCGCCACAAGGCGAGTCTATATACTTTAAGACTGCTTTCTTATCATTATGCTTTTTGACAAATAACCACATATGTCCCACAGGATTTACACTTGGTTGGTAAGCACTACCACACCAAATACCCGTATATTTGTCAAAGACTTAAGTTCTACCTGGATTGCATAGGCCAAATATGCTCTTTAACTGAAATTAATCAAAATAAAGCATGGTTCGATCTCATTGTGCTCTACTTCTAGAGCAACTATTTATGGATTATATCATCACTGTGCATACATGATCCTTCTAGTGACTCATGTGCATTCTCATAATCCATCAGGATTTCATTGTTCTCTAGAACCATTTAAAACTTCGGAGCGTCCTCTCGTTTGATTCATGGACATATTTAGATACAATCTTATGAGATGATTTCACATGATATAATTAGGTTGTGCCTAACTCGCCTATTTCCCTAGGTGAGCACTGATCGAACCTAGTGGTCTCTCCATCTTCTTTTATAGAGACACGGCCTCAACAACACTTCCACCAAGTGCAGTTGTAACACCTTAGTCTATGGTGTACCCCATATTGAGGATTTCTAACCTTGCAGGCACATTTGCAACTGGTATGTGTGATCTTGTCACGTTGCCGATATCAGTGCACTTTCTGAAATCGATTATTCTTTTCACTTCACATTTACATTTGTGGAGTACAAGAATCAATATGACACAGAGTGGGAACATACCACGACAATTCATGTCGTTCCCTTAGAAAATTATTTCTCATATCTCCCCCTAGCGACGGGAAGACTGTCTCATTAAAGTGACGATCCGTAAATATAGCGGATAAGAGATTGCCTGTTAAAGGTTTCAAATGCGGATAATTGTTGGGGATTCATATCCAACATAACTACTTAATCGTTCTGATTACCAACTATAGCACGATATGGAGTCGTAATGGCACAACCAAAAATGCGTAACAATACAAATGTCAGGCTTATATCCAG
>JAJJMB010003267.1:3399136-3456126 GCA_023531105.1 Papaver atlanticum | reverse complement strand
AATATGCGTGTAATATTGCATATCCCCCAAGAATTTTTAGGAAGGTTCTTAGATACCATCTGTAACCTTTGATGGTAGCCTCTGCGAGACCATGGGGTGAGGATGTTCTAAACTGATCCTATTAAACATGCAATATTCATCAAGTCCTTTTGATGTAAATATCTAGCATTGAAAAGGTCGGCGAGCCCTTAAATTATATAATAAGTGCTAGGATTGTTTTAAAAACGCATAATTTCTTGTGAACAATAATTAATTCAACACTTCGAATCATCCACCAGAGCCATAAATCACTTGAATGGTCAGCATTCTGCATGGATTTGTTCACAAATATCACCTTGTTTATTTTGGAAGAATGAGTTGTTTACCATTTGCATCTTAGGATGGTCTCAATCACTAAAGAATGACTTTGTAAACTGAGTTACGTGCTTTATTACTTAAAAAGCATAATGGGAGGGGAGGTGAAAAGCATATGAGTCAACTATTTGGTCAAGGCCCGGTCCATTGGGTTTACAAGGTCATGGTTAACGAATATAAGCATATAAAGTCCGTTATATGTTAAATATTCAGGTCCATTGATAATAAACTTGAAACTAATTAGCATATGAGCCCAAAACATATTGTTAAACCTAAAATTGAAAATTTCATCATCCAACTGTAGTGATCAGAAAACAATTGTAACCATCTTCGATGATTATGAAATTTTTACATAAGATTCAACATAAGGTTACTCCAGACATAATAAAATTTCAAGGAAATCCAACGGCTATATAAAAAGATATCCAGGACTCCGTATGACTGTTCCAATTAGCATTTCTTTGGACACAGTTGGAAATATCACGTACTTTTGAGTATTTCCCATGGTTGGATCTTTATTAAATTTTTATACTAGCTCAAAAATAACATTATATAACACCTACATAAAATAAAACATAATCAAACGGTTCAAATTCTTAAACATTAAGTTTTATTACGCTGGTACAAACTAGGGTTTTTTCTGAACATGCACAGTTTCATTAAAATAAGTATTTGGAGATTGCATCATATCCGATTTGATTGAAATTTTTATATAATATGTAATACCTAATTGGTTCACACATATTAAAATTTAGTGAAAATCTAATGGTTAAATCTCTATGTTTGACAATCATATATTCGTGGAACCCTAGAAAATACTATGAAAACGAAATTCTTTTGTTAAAAAGAAATACCTGGTAACGGATCCATAATATTATAACCATAAGATCAGAACCACGCTAATCTTCAAGAAGTAATCCATCACAGTTCTCGAACGATTAAAAAAAAATTGCACAGTTGATAGAGTCGTGCTGATGACGTGTTGCAATGGAAAATATGGAGAAAGTAAAGAGACAAAGAGAGGTTTCTATTGATCAGGATAATAGGGTTACATAGATACAATATCCTTTACATACATCATAATACATGTAAAGGTAAACTCTAGGTAACTAGATGGACCGCACATCCATGGGCGGTAGGCCCTGGAACAGTATCATATTATGAGAAAAAACAAAGTCATACAAATCAATAAATCAATAGTAATTTCACCTATTGCTATTTTCCTAGTTTATTAAAAGAAAATTATTTAAACTTTCAAAAGTTAATGTTAATTAATTATCTATTTTTTATTGTAAAAGTTATTGTAAAAGTCCTACATTTTAGGTAATTATTGGATATGATATATATTTTGTTAAGATTTAAATTTAAAGACAAAGAAAAACTTGTTTTATATTTGGAAGATAACCGTCTGTTTACGACAATCAATGTAATTGTTTTGCTATGTACATATCTTTTATTTGGAATGTGCACAAAATTAGACTCGGAAGACATCCTCTAGGCAAACTTCTAAAACTAGAGGTTCACTCAAGGGATGTGTAAATTTTTTTTTTTGCCACATTATCTACACGTCAATGAGTTGGAGATGATTTCTGTAAAAATGGTTGTGTATCCTATGTTGCGGGCCATTTTTACTCTTGAAAAACTAACCATTGGAGAAGCGCTGAAAACATCTCCAATAGTGTCTCGGATTCTAAAAGATGTGGATGATATGTTAGAAAATTGGTTAAGATAGATAGTTTCACTAGGTTTTCTTCGGAAAAAAAGTCTAACCAAATTTTAAACCAAACATAAATTTGGAAATTTTATATAAAAAATTGAGAAAAAGACTCATATTAACAATTTTTAACATATATATGTATATATTTCTGCAATATCATATTAATAGATTTTGCAATAAAATCAAATTTGTTAATGATTTTTTTAGATTGCCTTGTCATCCATATTTTTATAGATTTCAATTACCTTGATGATACCTCGCTTTAGTCTCTCGGTGAGATTAACTTGACACTACTTTGACAATATGATTTCAATCTTTCGTGGAGTCTTAAGGAAATTTAGTTGTTGCATTATAATCTATACTATACCATGCTATGAAGACAACTCTGGTTGCTATTAATCTATACTTTCCAGTTTTCCGGATTCACCATTCGTTTTAGTTTTTTTTATTAAATAATAATTAAAAAATAATTGGCGGCCAATAATATAATCTAGTGTATGACTTTGTTGAAAGTATAATGTGGCCTTAGGGAGATGATCCATGAACAATCTTATATAGACATTATCTTATAACATTTGATCCGATTTTTCTATAAACTCCAAATCATAATGAGTTTGAAGCCAATACTTTGGTGATACGTTCTTTTTACGAAGCTCAATAATCCTACAAAAATGAGCATAATCCGAGACGTATAACACCACCATAAAATTGGTAGACGGTGATGTTTGGTATCTCGAAATTGTGCACATTTTTAGTAGGAATTTAGAGTTTAATAAGAGGCATGTAACATCAAAATTTTAGCTTCAAATTCACTATTGTTTGGACTCTAGAGAAAAACTAGACCAAAATCTTATAATAAAATTTCCATATAAGATTGTCCATGGATCCTCCCTCTTCTCATATTACACTCATGAGTTATATAAATAATTATATTATAGGTGTATAAAAGTAAACTAGTTTACTTTAGTTTAAACCCTATCATCAAAACGTATCTAGTGTTAGCTGACGATTTCGGCACGGGCATTTCATGCCAAGGGCAATTTAGAGCGTCATCGTATTTAAAGTCCAATTGTGATTACTTATTCAAGTTGCATGTCACCGGAATTTGTCATTCCATTTTCGTCTCTATACTAGGGTATGACCCGTGCCGTGACGGCCCAGGTTTTTATTAGTTGTCAATTTTCTTCTTGTGTTGTATACAGATAACATACCCACATTTTTTTTTGTTATTGTTGTTGACATTCGTTGCTCGCTTAGATGCGAATACTCTTAAAAAGGAAAACCCACTCTAAAACCCAACCAATACTGTCCCTATCAACCTTATTTGCCCTTATGGTAACATGCAAGTAAGATATGATATTTTAGAGAGTTTTGAAGAGCGGGGACGATACATCCTAGGTAAGCATCATAGGGCTAAAGCTTAGAAGTGATAAATAGTTCATCTCAGATTTTATTAAACCACCTTGAAGTAAGAAGCAGCTGTATCAATATGTCTAACCAATCTTGGTAGCTTTCAAAACCGCAAATTTCGCTGCTTCTTCTGATTCAACTAATGTGTATGCAGCATTGTCCATACGGATCATATCTAATATAGGGATCATACTTCCAGAACTCAATGTCACCGCAGTTATTATTACCCATACCTAATCTCTATTCTTGGTTAGTACTTGTTTAGGAAAACATAATCTACTGATTTGAGTATCATCTGGTACTTGTTTATTGCTTGGATTGAAATTAGATCTTGTAGTCTATAGTGCATCAAAATTTACAAAACGAATAACCGTCCAACTATCTCTAACCACCGAAAAGTTATCACATCTTGCGATCAGATTATTTGTCTCCGCCAAAATGAATGAACACCAAACTTCAGGAAGGACAGAACAATATCCACCTTAGTCTGTAACCCAACTTATGTATCCACACAAAATTCCAGATTTCCTTACTAATTGGGAAGAGGTTGAAAATGGAGATTAAAATAAGCCTACAGACAGCTAGGAGGCAATATACTTAAATGAAAATGTAAGGAATAAGTGCAACTTGGTGGAGAGGAACGATTTTTTTTTTCAAAACCTACAACACACAAAGGGAAGGAGCATATCAGATAAAAAGGATGTATGAACTTTCCCTTACGATACAACTACCCAAATGGTACAGACCTTGTACCGTTAAGGAGACCTAGCCCATTCTGTTTATGTTGCTATATTAGCTGTGGGTGGTGTCTCCTATTTGTTGTGCACGTTGTAACTACATTGTTATGTCCATGCCTGATCACTGAACCACATTTGCACAAATATTTTATGTAAATTCAATGTAGCTAACTTGAGCATCAATGGCAGTGATGTACTTAGAATTATGTGGCACTTTTCAAACGGCTGTATTTTTACGATAGACTTAGATGGTAGGCCTTTTAAAAATGGAGTTTTTTCTAGTATGTTAAATTAAACTCTACTGATAACATTTGGTTTTATAAAGAAACATAATCTTATTATTGATATTAAATCCAGAAAAAATCTGTTTATATCAACATCATATTTTAAATTCCTTGGACAAAGATTCCATGTGATTCAATGGATCCAGTTAAAAGTTTAAAAGGTAGGATGATATCAAATTCGCCACACTGAGCAATACTAACAATTGATCAGTGGAATATAACATCATCGGACATGATGTTGAGTAAAGGGGTATATTTTTAAGGCACATAAGGTATGAATGTACCAAAATGTCCGTTTTTGAATGAGAGAGAAAATTAAAAAGCAAAGGAATATGTGTCATAGTAAATAACCAAGTGAGCCTAAGAAAATATAAATACTTGTGCAGATTTCGAGTGTAAGAGTATATTTTAGACATCTGACAATATAGAAGTTTTCTTTTTCTTTTTAGAGAAAAAGTCATATTTAAGTTACATGCTGCGGATATCAATAGTCTCTCGTATATCATTATTCAAGTATATTTTGGTTGGTTATTAGTGACTTGCAAATTATAAAATTCAGGTTTATACGATGGTATTTGGTGAGTCTTCCTGTCCGTATGTCAGCGGGAGATGTATATGGCAAGAACTATACAATTTTCATGCGAAGGTTTGTTTAGTTAGGTCAATATTTGAACTACAATGAAAGAATACTGTTCCAATTTATGACAAACTCCTAAGGTTTTGGAGGTCATTTTCTTAGCTAATCAAATGGGGTCAGTAAAATACACTGTTTATTTAGAAGGAACACGGCCGGTAAATTAAAAATTTAACACAAACAGAAGATATTAGTGCCTTGCATCAGTTTAGATTTGCATAGGCCTGTAAATCTGTGATCTAAAATTTTCATTTACATCCGACAATAAGGCATCAACAACTAAAAAAAATAAGTTTTGTTCGTACCGATTATAAATTTCTCACCAATTTGAAAGTAACTTAATTTTGTGTACAAACAACTCGTGGCTTAGTAGAGTAGGTGAACTTTAAAGAGTACTATAAACAACCTGCAATTAGGACTTCCACTTTCAGAAAATTGAGAAAAATGAGTTCATCTCCGAATATATTAAGTTGTATCAATTTCATCTGGTATACATTACTTGTTTGACACGGACTGCCAATAAATGTCTTTATCTCCACTAAAAACAGTATGCTTGGCCAATCAACGTACGCAAAAATATTGGCACCTATGTAGTGAATCCAAACCCCATTTTCCCTCATGTATTGCTTGGCAATTATCAGAAAAGCTGGATAAGACATGTTGGAAATATACTGTAGCGGCACACTCTTGTGATCAAATACAGTACCATCATTGTATTTGTAATTTAGTACGAAATCTAATCAACATAAACTTCAGGGATATGAGAATGAGTGACAACATTTGGATGCCTGAATCAACGGGAAAAAATGGTTTAAATGGTATAACATGCTAGATTTGTGTGCACACACTGAAACTGAAAAATCAACGTATGTATTGGTAGGTGTTAGAATTTGGGCAGTGCACTATGATATGGGTCATTCCGACCCTAATACTGCTGTGAAACTGATGCTTTTGTGAAAGGTGGTATCCCTTTGGTCCCTGAATTCGAAGTAGTTGTGCTAAAAAATCTGGAGATTCAACTATTATCCATTTTGATACTAAGTAATCTCCTTATATTTCTACGAATTCTACCTTTTCTTTAAACCAAACATCCTATTGATACTAAAAAGTAAAATAGATATGACGAATGATCAAAATATCTCATTTTTATGGGGCTGATGTTATAAGCTCGACTGTATTTATGCATATACTTGGGGGAAAAAAACAACCTACTTACAATTATGGCAAGTCCTTATGACATGCTTGTAAGGGGAAAGTTGTCGTGGAAACTCTTCTTCTAGATCATTGGGTTTAAGCATGCTCCACTTTTTAGATTAACAAAAGTGATGCATGAGATGTAAAGCACAGAACCACGAAACTTGTAGCAAAATTCCTGTCGAGCTGTACCTTCTCATCAAATTTACTGATACTATGAACAATTTCTTCTTTATATTGCTCAGAAAACACCACCATTGATGTTGAAACGGGCAGAGTATAGTTCTTGCATTCTTCTAGTGTCAACTGAAAAACAAAACACATAATAAGTTTCAACTTTCAAGTAGCAAAAGTAACTAAGTGAACAAAGCTGTTCTTTGTCATTTCCTAAGTGGGTTTTAATTAGACTAAACAGCTAGTGGATATTTCTGTTCAAGCTCATCCCTGCAAAAAAAAAATTACCGAACCTAAAGAACCCATATAGCCTAAAAGATCGTCTCGTCGCACATACCTTTAACCTAAAAACTATTACTTTATGGTCTCTGATTATAATCTAATCCATGCAAATCACCCTATGAGTTTTAATCAAAATTGTCACCAGAGGTCGCTTGGCTATTTTCTAATGAAAAATGAAGATTCTGGCATTGGAGAACTTCGGGCTGTATCATTCTAATATATCCATCTCTTCCTTTAGGAAGCCAAGTACATAAGCCTATCGCTTATATCGACTGCAATTGAGGGACTCTTGGTCGCTAGCGGACAATTCAAATGTTTAAGCTAGTTCAGAGGAGAAACTAACATGGAAGCATTGGGGACAACTATAATTGGTGGTGGTTGGACTGATTAACACAAATGAGATTGCAGTTTTGCCAACAGGTGGCTTGACAAAATTATACGTTTCACAATGAGCTCAACATACTCCTTACCCCTTTTATTCCCATATCTTCTGGTGTGATATTAAACAAAACCTATGGATTGCTGGAAACAGTACAACAACAAATAACGATTTCAGTACCTTGGATGGAGCCACACAAAAAACCTGCATCTGAAAGAAACCAAAAAAATAAGAAACAAAAAATTGCGTAAAATTCAGAGTTGTACCTACTTACCACAAAGTGCAAAGCAGGAACTGGATTCTAAAGGAAAGCTTCAAGAAAGGAATCAGGGTGACGAAGTTGAAGCCTTCGGGGCATTCAACAACTGCCCACGATCTTTTAGGAGAATTGTCGGAGCAGAAATCCTACATAGTTAGCACAAACTACAGTCTTCAGATACTCGATGCTGAGGACTATATTCTTGTTGTGCATGCTGCTCTCGGTTGCAAATCCTCTTTTCATCTCTTTAAGCATCAGTCGTAGAGGCTCGATGTCTTCGCATCAGTCGTAGAGGCTCCATGTCTTCGCATCAGTGTGGCCAAGCCCTCCTTTATTTGAGCATTTGCCATAGAGGCTCAAATAAAGGAGGAGCAAATGATAAACCGCATATCTCGCACTGGACAGTTTTGCAACTCTCGGCTAATATTGTGGTAGGTGATCCACTTCAGGGAAGGTACCTTGTTAGAATCATTGTTGAGCCCAATTAATAATCTGTTAAAAATCAGTGAAATGTGGAAATAAGTACCATAGTTACTACACTAATAGATGATAACAACTCAAAAGAAGCAAACGGAACTGGAATAAGTTCTGCTAAGCTATATAATTTAGCACTTACTTATGATGCTCTCTAAAGCATCTAAACAATGTATCGTCATCTAAAAACCATATAACAAACCCAATTAATTAGCACCAATCAATTCTTTCTACAAATTAAACCTAAAACCACGAAATTTTTTTCATAAAGCTGAAACATTACTCAATTACCCAGATTCAAAAACACAAATTCGATGACAATGAACAAAACCCAGATTAAGAAACACAAAATCAGAACAACAAAGACGGTATTTCAGTTTTGATTTAGCTTATTTACCTGAGATGGATGCTGGTTCTTTTCTCATTATGTCCTCTACCAACAAAAATCTGCAAAAATACATCAAAATTTTCAGAAAAATCAATCGAACAGAATAACAAAATCAAAGAAATATCTAAGAAAACCTAACAAATTAAAAACGCTCAAAATCAAACTTATAGAGTGTGAGAAAGCATGATCTGAAAAGAAATTCAGAACCTTTGGAAGATAACCTCTTTCCTTTTTTGAGGTTTATGTAATGGGAGCTTCAGGGATTGATTAGCAGACTTAATGGAGACGTTAATGGGGATCTTTTTTATTCGTAACGTATGGGAAATTGATTAGCAGAAACTATGGTGCTCGTAATGGGAGCTTTGATTGTGTAACGCTTGAAAATTGAAGGGAGAAGAAGTCGAGTTAAAACTGTGTATCTGACTAAATGCGGGGAGCAATGAAACCTTGTTTTGTAACGGAAGCGGAGAATAAGTGAAGCAGTGATCTGGGACGTCGGATTAAGGCTTAAAAGGTGGGCTCATTTTGGTGCACGATTTATCTTTTGCATTTTCAGACGAATGAGAGCCGTCGACTGGTGGAAAAGGCCCACGCAAAGCCGTCAGATTGACAACGAAAATATAGATTTTTATGTCCCAACGAAAATATCTGTGGGTATAGAGTTTAACTACAGTTTTACCTGTAAATTTTTTCATATTTGCATGCACGTCATGTGGCCTCGCTATCTGATTGAAATAAAGTAAAGGGAGAAAGTATATATTAACATTTTTATCCTTCCTAGTTTGGGGTTTAGGGCATTTATTCGGAGCCTATAGATTTCTTCACCCACCTAAAGTAAGGGTATAAGGGTGTCTAAACTAGGTAAAGTATTAAATTACCCTCACTATTAAAATTCGATTGTAAGTCTCATCCTTCTAAATTTGAAACCCTTTCAAAATCAAAATCTATTCAAATCATTTCCCTCACAAATTAAAATTTAACTTCATCAATCGATTCTAGCTACACACCGATAGATTTAAAAGAAATTTCATCATCCATTTATAAAAAAAAAATCATAATAAACATAGTTGATTGCGACCAATTATTCTTAATTATACTTGTGATTGATTTATCCCTTCAAGATTGAAAATTACAAACAATCTTGGGATCTGTGTTGAACCATAATCAGTCAACGTTCATGTCCATATTGACCGATTCCTATGATAATCGGTCGATATCCATGCATACGTCAACCGATTGTCCTCAATGTGTTTTCTGGTCAAAGAAAATTTAATCAGAATCGGTAAAGTTAATGCCCATATAAACCGATTATGGTATGAAAGAGATACCCAGTTTTTTTTTTTTTTTTTTTTGTTAGAATCGGATTATGTGAATGTTCACATAGACCGATTATATAGCCTTTAAAGGGGAAACAATCGGTTTATATATGACTAGGAAAACCCCGATTGCTAGAATCGGGTTTTAGTTATGCATATGTGATAACTAATGTATACATTACGGCTCAATATACATTATGTTGATTAGCTTTTACTCTTCCGCTACTGTAATACAATAAAAAAAAGAATATATCATTTTCAACCAAAACAATCACAAATAAATATTAGGAGAACAAATGTTATGAAACATTGTTTCCTAGGATGAAATCAATACCTATAGCATACACATAATCAAGTAACTAAATACAAAGTTTATGTTGATGTCGTATTTACGAAGTTCCAAAAGATAGGCGTTTATACTTCGTAATAATAGATTCCTTGACACTTTGATCATAATGATATGACCAAGTCTAATCACTAGAGTATTATATATATATATAGATTCGCATGTTATGTTTTCAATATAATATGACTTAAAAGATACGTTAGGAATGGAAACAAGTCAAGTCAGTATTACTAACCTCAAGTGGAAGGATGATGTCCTCATTGTAGTCGTTACTTCTTCTCATTCTCCAGGTCTTCGGAGTAATACTTGTACGTCTCAATATTTCTAGACTTTCTAGTCTAACCTAAACGAAGTTGACTATAGTATTTAATCAAGCGACTCTAGATGAGTTTTGATACTAAAATATGACAACCAAACTTGACATACCAACGCTTGGTGAGTTGAACCGAGTTATGCTCTAACAATGATACTACTGGAATGACTTTGCGGCTAATATAGTAACCTACCAAGTCAGTCATTATCAAACCAGAAAGAGGCATTACTATAAAGTAAAATACAGTCCTCAGGTAGGGTAGATGTTATCAGATTTAAATCGATTCCCACTGTAGGGTGATGTACAGTAACACATGGCACATGATCAGGCTTTAGGTAAGCTTCGGTATCATTCACAAGCTTGAGAACTAGTCTTGCGGTAGACTGGTGGTTTAGGTTCTTGCCCTGAAAGATGAAAAAACATACATCTTTCCATATACTCCATGCAATAGAGAAAACAATTACAACTTTATCCTTTAAAGTATTAGTAGTTAATCACTTCCCAACCCATTCTTGTAGATTCATAATAAATTCCCTAACTTGAGTGACTAGGTTGTGTTAAGGAGTTAATGACCACGACGCCTGTGCGAAGGGGCAATGTAAAATCAGGTTTTCAGGAGACTCCGGAACAACAATACCACACATACTATAGTTCTTATATTGACTGGTATTGAATCTATAAATGATGGTTTTAGTAGGCAATATGTGCTCAAAACATTTCCAAACATAAATATAAACTTTAGGAAGCAATGGAAGCTATAAAATATTTTTATAGATGAGGTTAACAATATGGTGATTATTCATGTGATCTACTTGACCAGATAAATTTTGTACGCGGTTTTGATAGAGAATTAACCATTTTTAGAAAAAGACCAAATGCGCATGTCTTGTCCTGAAATATGAATTTTGGTTCCCTCAATGCCGGGGCGCGTAAAGTAAGCATTCACCATAATAGATTTTTGTTATGGTGAATGCTTACTTTCCGCGCCCCGATATTGAGGGGACTGTATTCACCATGTCTCTTTATAGCCTGATCATGTGCCCAAATATTTCTCACTAAGACAATTTTCTTTACACTAAGAGTCTTAAAGAGAGAGACTACATGACTGGGATCAATATTGTGACTAAAACAACAACCCGATTTCTTAAAATTTATAACTTGACCAGATATAAGACTAAAGTCTTTGATTAAGCTCATCAGATACTCAGCTTCAGTGTGAGAAAAACATGTATAAGTCTCTAAAATATTATGAGATTCCTTCAACAATCGTTGTTGACCTTTTGACGCAAAAGTTAATACCATAATTCAAAATACTATCAGTTTCCTTTGGACAATCATCGTCGTTGTCGTCGCTAAAATCTAATTCATCTAGACGCATGACACAAAAATATGATTCGTCCAGGGTATTTTAGGAAAGTATTATAATTAGTTACTTTATTTGGGCGAGATATCGATTTTTGGATATTAGGAATAGGTCGTGGGTTATAACCCCAATTGTAACACCCCGAGTTCCGGACCAGGGTCATACCCATATGGGGATCCAAACTCGAAGCGTTACGGGTTGGAAAGAAACTAAAAAGTTTTATTTTTATTTTTTTTGTTTAAGTCAAATTAACATATTAAGATGAATTTAATTGAAGAAGAAAATGAATCCACTAACAATATCCTCAATATAATATTTTAATACAATTACATTTCAAACAATAGCAAGAAAACAAAACAATCAACAAGCTGTCTAACTTCTAAGTTCCACTTCCACCATTTAAGAAATCTGAAGAAAAAAAAAAGTCAATTGGGGTGAGTTGACGGCTCAATAACCATACTTTCCCATCCTCTAAAACATACAGAGAAAACACGAAGAATTTCACAAACCCATAATATGAAATAACAGTAAAAGCTTCACTGCTTACAAAAATTTATAAATAAATTCAAAGGACCCCAATATTTACCAGTTATTATTCAAGTCATTTTAACAAATGAGCTCACGGTACGAAAACCTTGGTACGTACACCCACATATCGTTTCTCCGACATGGACAACCGTCATCGATGGTCAGGAACAAAAGTTCCAATGGGGATCATACCCATTTGATCTCCGGGATCATTACCCGTTTTATTTTTGTTATCCGGCACGAACAACCGCCATCGATAGTCAGGAAACATAAATTCCTACATGGGGATCATTACCCATTTAACTCTCGGGGATCATTACCCACCGTTAGCATGAAACGAAGTTCCATCTAACGGAAAAACGTGAACTCTTCCTTTTGTACATTATTTTTAGAATTAACCCAATATCCAGTTTTAATATCATGCACATTATCAAAACATCAATTATACAATTCAAAATACAATAAAAAAAAGAATATATCATTTTCAACCAAAACAATCACAAATAAATATTAGGAGAATATGAGTTAGTAAACGGTAAACCTTCCCATTTTTTTATATATAATTTAGCATCTCAAAGTTTATACTCCAACGAAACCAATAAATCAATCCATAGAACAACATATTTTTTCCATTCCAGAAACCACTCTAAATATTGTTATCCACATTAGTTACATACGAAGATATAATAGAAAATCATATATACATTACAGTAACGGAAGAGTAAAAGCTAATCAACAAAATGTATATTGAGCTGTAATGTATATATTGGCTGATTACAGGAGGTAATATCAGTTCTAAACAGTATAATGCACGCGGATTAGTTCTTCTATTAACAAAACTTAAAAATCTAAGCATCATTTTTTTTAAATGTCGCACTTAATAATTCATATGAGCTAAGTAACAACTTAATTAAAATATATATTGGCCTTCTAAAAAAATTATACCTTGTGGGCTATATTTGAGTACCTAAAATGTCATTAAAAATACAGGGTATTACACCAATGATGTCACTATCCATCCACAAAAAAGCCCGTCAAAACATAAGCAACACAAAAATCCCAAATAACTTAAACTCTCTAAACTACCCTTCCATATATTTCAGCCACAAAAAATACCGCACTTCATAGCGTACATTTCCTTTATGTGACAAATATTTTCCCTTAAACCTTATATTCTCTTCCAAAAACTCATATCTGAAACCAATTTTGATTCTCTCTTCTTTTTACTTCACAATTTTTTTTTATGAACTCAATAACCAGAAATCTAACCTAAACATAAACAAATTACTGACCTAAATCAAAATGGTGAAGAAACAAGAGAAAAAGAAAGATAAAAATATCAAGAAAAAGATTAAGAAAACGGTTAAAAAATTGTTCAAAAGGTAAATCGAAACACCAAATTTTGCTTCATTGTTCTTTAGTGATTATTTATGCTTAAAAATCATTATGCATCAGTGATTTTTGGTTTCACAATTTTGTTTTCATCAATGGTTTTGCATAATTAGGTTTTATCTTATTTCATATGTTCGTAGCATAATTGGGTCGATCGACCGGAGGGCCCGAAGGGAGGGAGTATCTTTTATGGCCACTTTTTTGTAAAATGAATCCTAACGCAACATGCAATTTGATAGAGCAACCCCTCAACAGCAACACACACTCAAATCCCTACACCCACCTCATCCCCTTCAACACCCATCATACACAAAAGAAGAGGTTATTCTGACAAAGATGTTGCTGCTGAATTTACTATCAAAATGAGAAATGCTCAAAGAAAATTAATAATGAAAAAGAACAATACTGAATTGAATAGCAATGATGAATTCTTAGTCTTCAAAGCTGGTCCTTCTCAGGAACAATCTCAAACAAACAATTCTGAAATCAGTGCATGTCAGAAAAAGCATAAGAAACCCATAAATGTTCACAAACCTAAAGAGTCTAATGCTAAAAGGAAAGGGATTCATATCAAAGATGCTGTTAGACTTCACAACAATAACATCAACAGTTATGAGTTGTATGAAGCTAATATCTTCCCAATTTTTTTCTTCTAAATGTCCCAAACCCTTTTCCAGAACTACCCACCTAAGCTGAAATACAAGGTTGTCAAAAAGCCAACCTCAAAATTCATAACAAACAACTTTGGGAAAAAAGAAAATTGGAAAAGAAAGCCAATTCCAGCAAAAGTCCTTACACCGACCCAATACCTGAACCTAAGAGAAAAGGCATAACTCTATATAGCATGGAGTGCACTCCTTCACACACCAAGAAACTCAAAGACAACCCACCAGGATTTGGTTACTATGATGAAGAGAAGCATGAGGAGCACATAAAGAATGACATCACTATGACTGCTAGCATCCTTGAGGGCACAAATCCTTTCAAAAAATTTGAGGTATGCATTTCAGTAATCTTAGCCTAGTACACTAAAAATTTCAATACTCTTCACCTGTTGAGCATATTTACTATTATTATCAATATGCATACGTTCATTATATACAACATTAATACTGTAGGATACACCATCACCATCTTTTCTTACCACATAATCTCATTTTTATGACAGTTTTTTACAGTTATGACATGGAATTGTCAAGGTATAAGAAAGACCAACACTAGTAGATACCTCAATGACATCCTGAATAAAATAAACCCTGACATATTTTTCCTAGCTGAAACAAAACAATGCAGAATTCCATTAACCTTAAAGCTATTTTAGAAAGCATAGAAATTACTAACTACTGGTTTGTTGAACCACATGGTACCATAAGCACAATTGCTGGATTAGCCTTATCTTGGAAAACAAATATCCATCTATACATTCAAGACTTCTCTAAGAATCACATAAATGCCCTGATAATTCCCCACAATGGGCATACCTGGATGTTCACAGGGTATTATGGGAGTCCTTACACCACTTCTGATCATAAAGTTAAATCCTGGAAAATAATAGAAAAAACTACTACTAGTCACAATTTGCCCTGGCTCATCATGGGAGACTTCAATTTTGTGCTCGATGAACATGAAAAATTTAGCACCCACTCTATTGATCAAACTGAAGCTGATATCTTTAAAACTAAAATTGATGAGTTATATTTAACTGATCTTGGCTACACTGCTTGTCCCTTTACATGGACTAATAAAATGGCAAATAGTTCCCTTACAAAACAAAGATTAGATAAAGGACTAGCAGATGATAGGCGGCTCAATCTATTCCTTAATAACACTATATCCAACCTTCTAGCTATTGGTTCTGACCACAATATCATTCTTCTTAATACTAATCCCAACTGGAAACCTGGCTTCATTCCTTTTAAATTATTTGGCCCCTGGATGGACCATAAAGATCAAAAGGATATCATTGTTGAATGATGGAGACAACATTACTCTGGTTCTTTAGCTTTCATTATTGCTAGATAGTTGAAGGAGATCAAACTCAGAATTAAGATTTGGAACAAGGAGGTTTGAAATTACGAGGGTACCCAAATACACCACGCTTTTTCGTTTAAACCTATAAATATGATACCAAGTGTGATCGTCTATGGACAAAGTCGAGACAATACAACAACAAGGTATTCACTTGACAATAGTTACGGTACAAGACCGATTGACTATAAGATCAATGTCAAGTGATTAGGATTTAACGTACTAGTGTATTTACTTTTAATTATAATAAAAAAATTATAATAGCGGAAAGTAAAAGTAAATCACACAACAAGATTTTGTTAACGAGGAAACCGCAAATGAAGAAAAACCCCGGGACCTAGTCCAATTTTGAATGCTCTCAGAATTAAGCCGATTTACAAAGAACAACTTCGTATAGTTGATACAAAGTAATCTACCCCTAGTTACTTAGTTCCCTTAGTATCCCTGCGTCTACGACCGTCTGGTCACGCACGTGAATCCCAAGACAGAAAATCACTATCTCGAGTTGCTTTACCAGCAGAATTCCATATTATAGTCCATCGAGCTTTATTTTTTAAAAACTGCAAAACTAAACAAAAACCATTAAATATGTACAAAATAAAGAACTAAATAAATATAAATTTGAGTAGTAAATATGTAAAAATTAAGCACTTATCAGCCTCACTATCAGACTCAAACACTACTGAAGCTAACCCTTTGCTCACAGCCCAACACACAACATCATTTATTGCAAGACATTCCAGTTGTTCCACTTCATAGTCTTCAATCAATCCTCCATCAAAGCATCTTCTTTTTGTTTATTTGAAATTACCTGCAAAATCTCTCATTATTAGCCCAATGTCACCTTTAAGAGTTTTCTTGATAAAAAAAAAGGCATGTATAATAATCTTACATCAATCCTTGGTTGGAGGACTCCATGCTTGTACGGTTGTACCTGCAAAATAGAGGGACTAGAAAATACATTACTATTATTAAGTTCTAACCAATGATCACTTAGACTAAGGATTCTTTCAATAAAGAGATTCATATTTGACTTAACATCCTGAGAAACAAGGCTACACCTATCTTTCCATATAAACCAGATAGGTATCATTAGATGGTAAAACTTTTTCACAACATCATCATTCCCGCCTACATGCTGCTGAGAAACAATATCGAAACAACTCAAAATCCAGTTTAATAGGTTATCATGCCTACCCAAAACATTATTCACTTCACATTAGTGCCTATCCATACAGATTTAGCATATTGACAATCCATAAACAAATGATTAGATATTTCTAAAAGGGAATTACGAAATTGATAATGTAGATCAGTATCATTTTTATATCTAGAGATCTTACTTCTAGTGGGAACAATATCAATATCTTTCAAACATTTACAAAAACATTTTAACCTTATGTGGGAGCTTAGTTCTCCATAAAGCTTTCCATACATAATTGGGAATTTGATGATTTCCAACCGTTGCGTCAGTGCTGCTAGGGATCCAAAAACTTGTGTCACTAATCCTACCTTGATTGCTTCCAGGAAAAAAAAATCCAACCTTGATTTAGAAAACTAACATCTCTGAAATTTTTAGCCTCCATAATTTGAACCCACAGGACACAGCTCATCTCTTTCGGAACTGAGTTTCCAAGCCATCTAATGATAAGATTTAAAAAGTCTAATCCTCTCACAGCTCATATCTTTGTGAACTAGTTTGACAAGGAAAATCTTATGGTTGGAAACACTTTTTGAAGGAAATCCTGAAAGTTTTTATTCTACTTACACTAGTCTACCAAATGAAAACTACTATAACCCCCCTATTATATGGGTTCAACATATAGAAACCCCACAAAATGGATCCTTTACTATCAACACCATTCTTCACATTTTGATATTTCTAGGCTCAGAACTTTAGAATTCAGGGCTTAATAATAAGAATATTATCCATAATAATTCTAATAATACCAAGACTACCCTTTAGTATATATACATGTAATTATAACTAATTATTATTATCAGAGATTTTATTTTGATTTTCACTTTCTCTCTCTTCTCCATTCTCGGCTCTGGCGAAAACAGTTTCTAGAGTATTTTTTTCAGATCTATTTTCGTTTTCTTTTTGCAGAGATTTCATGTTGATTGATTCGTTTTATTCAAAAGAGAACGAAGATCGTTATTTCGATTCGTTCATGGCATCTTTAAAACCTAAAATCAACATCAACAGTGTATGTTCTTCAAGATCTAATTCAAATAGAGGAAGAAAAGTCGATGGAAATCCTTAACAACAACCGAGAACGAAGATTCAATCCACATAAGTGATCCAACAGATAAGTTAATCTATTACTATCATGTTAATTTCATCATAGCTATGGAATTTTTTTATTTCAAAAACCTATTTAATTCGATTTCATTTCGAAAACCTTATACAAATCATGAATGGAGTTTAGATCTATTAGTATCTCATCTTAATCTCTCTTTTGAGATGAAAATTATGAAAAATTTTAACAATTTTTTTTTAGGGTTCTTGAGTGAGATTTGATTTATCTCTGAATCTATAATTCTGATTGAAAATACAAATTCAGATTTGAACTCAATATACTTTCATTAGTATTACCCGTCCAGTCGATTTAACTTTCATCAGCTTTGCATTTTCGTTCTTATTTAATCATCCGTGTTTTAAATGGAAAATGTTTTACTTATTTGAAAGTCAAGAACAGATGCATATGAATGATCTATGATATGAAATGTGTATCTAATCGATAGTTGTTCAATGTGCTTCAATTTTCCAGTTTATAGCTTGTGATGTTGAAAGTTGGAGAAGGTGGTGATGCTGGTAGTGGTACTGAAGCTAGAGAGTTGTTCATTGTGCTTCAATTTTCTCATTTTGATGATTATGCACAACATGTGTAACTTTCGTCTACACATCCAAATTGCATGTGTAACTTGCGTCTACACATCCGAATTGCATGTGTAACTCTCAGTTACACTATTCAGATGCATCTGTAACTCCCAGTTACACTAGTCATATACATGTGTAACTCCTATTTACACTAGTCAAGTGCATGTAACACTGGTTATACATTATTGTGTGTATTGTTCTTTTTAATCTCATAAAATCTTATTGTTTTTTGTTACTCTTAAGGTTGCCAATAACTCAATAAAGTTGACTGCTTATATTTGTGGTATTTTTATAGGATGGTCTCCCTGGAATTGGAGTTGGCACTGAAATATTGAAATGAGGAGTAGGAGGTGGAATTCATAATTGAGTAATTGTAGAATTTCAGAATGGAACTGAGGACCAAGTGAAGAAGATTGTTGACACACTAATGGTGCTGAAATTGCATTCGTAGATGTTATTGGTGAGTGCGGATGTATTGATAATGCTGTGAATATGCTATCACATTTAATATTTCTATGGATTAGAAGTATTCAATTTTGAGTATCTAAGTAACATAGTTAAGTGCTTCAACTTTTGAGTATCTAAGTAACATCTCTTTTGTTGACATGCAAGTTGTTTCCTCATTGCAAGTAAGCTGAACTTGAAATGAAGTAGTCTGAACTTCGGAATTTGGTATTGGCAGTAAGCAAAACTAGAACTATGCGAGTTTTAGGTCGAGGATGAGAAGAAATTGAGTTTCTTCTGAGCAAAAAGAGCCCGGACTTGAAGATCTACCTTCACTTATATTGATTGTAATACCAATCACTTATGTACGAAACCTAATATTTTTCTTTTGTTTTCCTTACTGCTCTCAATCATCTTCCTTGGGAATGTAGGTGAGGATATATGTATGGAATAGTTTGTTCACTTAAATCATTTTCCCGTTTACATTTGTTTAAAGTCTTTATTGTTTAACCACCTTGTCAAGGATGCGATAGTTCATGAATTGACCTCATCTTTCTACGTTAACTGCAGCCATGGCTTTGACACAATCTATCTGCTGGAAGGTAGTTGCAAAGACGACAGCTTCATCAAGAAAATTGTAAGCAGTGTTGGTACTAGTACTGCTGATTCATTGAACAATTATTATGGCTTTGATACGATATATCTGTTGGTACAATATACTTATCTCCTCTTGAGGTTTTGTAAGTGATCTTGATAACTTGACTTTCATCTTTCAGTATCTATGTTTCAGGTTTGTATCCTTAACGGACCTTTTTTGGATGTGTAACTATTAGTTATACATGCTAATTAGATGTGTAACTTTTAGGTACACAAGCTAAATAGATGTGTAACTACTAGTCACACATGCTAATTAGATGTGTAACTTATAGATACACATGCTGAGGATATAAAGTCTACGTGTTAAGGATGGACTTCAAAGGATATAAAGGAGGAAAGGCTGCAGCTGCTGTGTTGCACACAACCTTAGCAAGGATTTTGGGTAATTTTTCTCAAAATTTACATGGCAATAGGAAATAATAATGTTACTTATTGTGTATCTCCAAAGTCATGAATTTGAATACTATTTAATATGCTTGTCTACTTTTTTTATGAACTTTGATACTATTCCTGGATTTTTTGCTGATTGTAGCTTTTTGACTATCATGGTTACCATATTTTAAAGGTATGGAGAGCTTGCAGGGTTTTTAGATACTTTCCTTCCTCTTACTTACCCTACAAGGCAAGCTGCATGAACATGATGTAGGTTAGACATAACATTTGGTGCATTCTTGGATCTAATTGATTATAAGCTTATGGTTGAGCAACATTGGTGTTATTAACATTTGGTGCCTGAACTAGTTGCTAACTGAAACATTCTACTGTAATACTTCCCACTTAAGTTTGCATATAGCCTGAACAAGTTTCTAACTGAAACATTCCACCAATTTTCCTTTAGTTTAAATGTTCTTTGACCATTACTTTTACTTCTTTAACATATTGTTCTTATTACGAATGTTATAGTCTGGATCTTACTTGTCTTTTGATTTTTAATCAACTTTTTTGATTTAGTTTTTGTGATGTACGCATGTGTAACTCTCAGTTACACAACTCAGTTGCATGTGTAACTTCTCCTCACACATTCTATATGCATGTGTAACTTCTCCTTACACTAGACAGATGCATGTGTAACTTCTAGTTACACAAGTTAGATGCTTGTGTAGCTCCTTGTTACACATGCTAAAATAAAAATAACTTCTTCTCCTTACACTAGGCTTCAGAGATAAGTTATCATGTACCTTTTATGTGATCTTTGTTCTATAATTTTTCCTTGCAATTATTCTCTGATTTTGTTTCTTTATTTTTTGTCTATCCAACCTTATCCCATGGATGTTTATTTTTGTTTGCAGATGTGCAAGTATATTGGAATCGAGAAAGACAAAAAAGGAAGGAAACATTTCTATTATAGGATGTAGTGGATTATTTCTAGGATTTTGCTTTCCATATCTCGTGGTTTAATTCGTTTATTCAAACAACCAATTACTATAATTGTAGTAGGACAAATTATTGTAAATGAAAATTAAAGTATTACATGTATTTTTAGTATGTGTAGTTTTGATGTATAACTGATGAGTAACTTGTAGATACACATACATATAGCATGTGTAATAAAAAGTTACACATGCATATGGATGTGTAACTTGTAGATACACATGCCATAAGCATGTGTAACTTCTGCGTACACATGTGTTAACTACAGAGTACACATCTATGTACAAGTGCAGCTTTGCATTACACATTTTATATGAATGTGTAACTTATGGATACACATGATATATGCATGTGTAACTTCTGTGTACACATCCATATGTTGGTGGTGGTCGGAGGCGGTGGTTGGTGGTGGATGGCGGTGGTGGTCGAAGATGGCTGGAGGTGATTTGATGGTGGTGGTTGATGGCGGTGGTGGTCGGAGGTGGTTGGCGGTGGCTGTGGTGGTTGGAGGTGGTTGGAACATCATCACACTATATTCTAATAATTTTGGGCCTAAATTTAAATTTTATTTAATTATGGGCTTGACAATATGCATAAGAGTATCAACGTCTTTTAATATTTTGGGGCCTAGATTTAAACTTCTTTTAATTAGAAACGTTTTTTGGGCACTACTCCATTTTGGAGGGGGGCTACTATTTGATAAGAATATCACCCTATAGTTATAAGGGGTGTCCTAAAGTGTGGAAATGACTAACCTACCCTTAACCTAATTTAATTTAAAACCAACCTAATAACCACCTATATATATATAACCACCACCTCCTCCCACCGCCGCCGCCCACCACCATCGACCATCACCTACCACCTATGACTAGCACCACCACCAACCACCACCACCTCTATATGTATAGCTTAATTTAAATCATTAACAAAGATATTCCTAAAAACCCATTACTTGTCATTCGTTTTTGGTTGAAAAAATGAGAAGTAATCATCAAAATGAGTTGAAAATGGAAGTTGCAGAGAGAAGTTCGGCTAGGAATTATGTGAAAAACTTTGTCGAACTAGCCGAACTCAACTTTCATGGAGGTTTTTTTTTGTAAGGAACCGTAAACATGTCAACGCTATTAGACCAGTCAAGAGACGATTTAGCCGATAAGGATTCGATTAGTTTAACACGGACGATAATTAATAGAAAATAATCTAACAATAGTTTAGTTACGAAATTAGTATCGTCGGTTAGGTCTCAAAAAGTTATGCGAAATGGAGTTGTGTCATTCAGATACCGGACGAAGAAGATATCACTGAATTAGTGTGAAGGGTAAAATTGTCATTTTTAGATAAACCGCTTGGCTGCCCATATCAATTTTGTGGGTGCCTCAGCATTTCTCGTCGGTCTTATCCCCAGTCGAGAGGATAAACTCTCATTTCTTCTTTCTTCTTCTTCATTCGTCTTCTGTTCTTCTTTTCTTTTTTTTCTCCGGAGATTCAGAGGATAAAACCTCTGTTGAGTTTTTCGTAAGAAATTTAGTAGAATTAGTGGTTTGATTAAGGGATTTCTTAGATCGTAGACTCGATTAGGTTAAGAGTTCTTGTGGCTGAGGAGAATTAAAACAGTGGAAGTTAGAGTTAGGATTTCTTGGATCGATGGAAGATTGATGTGAAATTGAAGATGATGAATCAGTCGAGAACCCTGGGTTGATGATGGTGTTGTTAAATCAAGTATTGATTCAAAGCCAGAGGATGAAGAAAAGGTAAATTAGGGTTCATTAATTTAAATGTTAAATTGTTTGATGTTTATTTATGAAACTGTCTTGTTGTGATAGATTTTAGATGGGTTTGCTTTGATTTGAGGTGAATTGGGTTATTTAGAGTTTAATTCTAGTTTCTTTAGGAAGCAGGGTCTCAGGGTAGGGTTTTAATGAATTGAGGATGAAGACTAGGGTTCCTGAGTTGGGTAATTTCAGGTAAAAAAGATGGTGTTATTTTGAGTTGAGTGTTCATAATTACTGGAGATTGAGGCCTTAGATGAATGATTTAGGTTAAGCTATGAAACTATTGCAAATTGAAGTTGGATTGTGGTTAGGGGTATTGAACTGAGATAGGTGAAAGAAGGTCATTGCTTAGCTGTAGTTGTGAGGATTAGAGATGCAAATGATTTGAGTATGGTCTCAACTGAACTGTTGTGGTGGTGGACATGAAGAAGGTGGTACTGAAATGGTTAATTTGAAGCTAGTGGTTCTGTAATGTTAAGAAGCTGGTAATTGTTCAAGTGTTGGTGTTGATACTGTGAGACTTGTTAAGTTGTGGAGCTGTAGATAATGGAGTTGATGGAAGAATTTGTAGAAGAGTTGAAAAGCAGTTCATGGGATGTTGGTAATTGTTGAGATTTGAATGTACAGAGATAGATGAATGGCTATGTATGATCACTAGAGTTGAATTTCAAGTATGGTGGTTGGATTCAGCGATGAAGGTGTATAACTTTTATGCAACAGGTGGTGTTGACAGTTAGAGGAGTAATCTGGTGGTGATTGTAGGGAAAATGGAATGTGAGATGTAAATGGTGTGGAATGGATTTGTGGCTGTAGCTTAGGTCTGATGTGATTGGAGGTGGATGTATGTGATTCAAGATGAGAAGCGTAGTTGATTTGGTAGATGTTGTAGTGTTAGATTAGGCTTGTAATTGAATTACAGGGTTTGGGTGTTTGCATTTGTATTTCATATTGATTGTGCATTAGAAGTTGGCCTGCGCAATGGCCTGCACCTTGTCATCCCAGTCAGATTTCTGACTAATTCTATGCTTAGCTGACTCAGTTTATCTGACTGAGTTGAATCGGTTCGACTCAGAATAGACTCAGTGGACCGAGTTGGACCTTTCCTAGTTGTCTTTTGACTTGGACCGTTGACTGGACCTTGACCATTTGACTGTTGACTTGGACTTGGACTTAGATGTTGACTGTTAATTGACCTGTGACCGTCACTTTGATCGTTAGTTGACTTAGATGGACTGGACCTTAATTTAACGGGCCGGTTTGTTGGACTCGGGCTTAGAGCCAGTTTTCTTATTGAACATGAATTGGACCCTTATGATCTGAATTAGTTTTCGGTTCCTTCTGTACAAGTTGTAGATATTCATAAGACTTATCTAATGGACATGAGAACCAACCTAATTGAATTAGTAAACCTTTATATGTGCTAAAGATAGATGATGAAAAGGTGTAGAATCATAAATGCGCTTAGAACCATTGGATAGTTAACTTAGACTATAACTAGAGAATTGTATGAGATTATATTATGAGCCTTGTGTAAGCCTTTTGGCTAATCTCTTAGAGTGCTTGTGTGATTAACAGTTAGTCTATATTATCCACGATCGATTCAAGGATTGAACCAGTGGATTATGGATCTCGAGGTAGGCGAGGCTTGTCATCGAAACAGGTGGGAACTCTTGTAACCTTCTTGTAATCATTAAGCTTTCTTTTTATTTGCGAGCATGATGAGTTCTTATTAATGAGCATGTTTGTGGGAAATGAATGTATATGTTGTGTGACATGTATTGTATGATTTTCCCTGCTAGAAGTGTCTGTGGTTTCCCCACAGCTTCTGGCTTAGTCAAGTAGGCCAGCATCCCCCTGGTTTAATATTATTTAGTAGGCTGGCATCCCCCAGTTGCATATAATTAGTAGGTCGGCATCCCCCGATTGAATATTATTATTTTATATTAAATTTATTTAGTAGGCCGGCATTCCCCCGGTTGGATATTATTAGTAGGCTGGCATCCCCCAGTTGTATATTATCTAGTATGACGGCATCCCCCGTTTTGATATTATTTACTATATTAAATTGGAAAAATCACTCGTATGCATATTATACTTGTTTGTCTAACCTTCTGATCTTGATGGTGATATTATGAAACATAGTTTGTATGGGCACTCTGTGTGGATGATGTTATTATTATTGATTAGGGTTGCTCTCGCGTCGTCTTCTCCAATGAGTTTGGTGAGGTTAGAGTGACACTTGCTTCGTGATGCATGATTCGCTGAATGATTAGTTCTTCTTGTTCTTTCAATTTATATTCTTTTAGAACTGTGGAGCATATTAGTGATTACATGAGAGTTATATGTTCCATTGGGCACCCCTTTGGGATGATGTGCTCACTCATTCCCACTTCAGTTTCAGTAATCAGAAGGATTGGAGCGCGTAAAGATATCCGTTTTCGTAGCTTAGTGCTTTACCCGATTCTAGTGATGTCGTGTATCTTTAATTATATGTATTCTTTCTTTATTCTATAAAACAACACACTTATATATTCATATATCATGAGAGACTTTTTAAGTAAACTGAATCAGAGAGTGTGGGTTTGTTTGTTAGCCTTTTTTTTGAAAATGGTTCTCAAGATTGATAATCTGGATTGGATACTTCTTTTAGGTTGTAATCCTATTAGCTAAAGTTAGGGCGTCACATTTTTTTTTCAGTGAAAAGTTCGGTTACGTCGCAAAAAAATGTCCTAGCCGAACTTCTAGTTCTGTTATGTCGCACAAAGTTCGGTTACGTCGCAAAAAAGTTCAGTTACGTCACAAAAAGTTTGGTTACGTCACAAAAAGTTTGGTTATGTCGCAAAAAAGTTCGGTTACGCCGCAATTTTTTCTCCTAACCGAACTTTTCTCTGAAAAACCTATATATTGAGTTCGGTTACGTCGCAAAAAGTTCGGTTACGTCGCAATTTTCTTCTCCTAACCGAACTTTTCTCTGAAAGAAAAAACCATTAAAGCTGAGTTCGACTACCTGTGTTTTCAGAAACATTAGCCGAACTACACTTGTAGATGAGTTCGGCTACCTGTTCTTCAGATGTCGTAACCGAACTTTTTTAACCAAACCGAAATCAATTTGTAAATTGTTCGTTTTTAGGAATGTTTTGGCCAATTCAAGCACCATTATCTAAATTTGAAGTATCCGTGAGTACCCAAAACATCATACTCTTGTTGTGGCTCTTAAAGAAAAAGATCTAACTTTTTTTCTTCCAAAACCCTCATCTTCATTATCATCTTCATCTTCTTCTTCTCCCTCTCAATAATTCTTCTTGAAAAAAATCAACTTATTAATTTAATCTCACTAATCATTAATTAACACACTAATCATTACACTAACTTAATTAGAAAGGGTAATTTTGGTACTAAAACAAATATATGGATAAGGGGTAACTCAAATTTACTTCAAATATCCACCCAATTTTTTTTTTGTAGTCCTCCTCCAAAATGGAGTAGTGCCCAAAAAACAGTTCTTTAATTAAGGGTTTGATATTATTGGTAACCCACTGACTAACTAACCTAGTTTTCCCATGGGCCTTAACCTAATTTTCCCATAATTATATACATTCTTAGCCGGAAAGATCCGGAAGGATACCTTAAGAGGGATAGAATGGACCCACTGACTAACTAACCTGGTTTTCCCATGGGCGTTAGTCTAATTTTCCCATAATTATATTCATTCTTAGCCGGAAAGATCCGGAAGGATACCTTAAGAGGGATAGAGATGGACCCACTGACTAACTAACCTAGTAGGGCTACTGCTGCTTAAAAGAGAGATGTACGTAAAGCCGTAAAGGTGATGAGAGTGTTAGTCTCTCTCATAATTAATTATTTTCGGCAGATAGTCTCTGTCTCTTGAAATTTGAGAGGATGCCATGTGAAGTTTTTACATTATTATCATAACCAACAATATAAGTCCGTAGGTGCAAGGAGTCGGATTGAATTTGCATATATCACATGCTTTCTATCATTTAAATTTGTGGTTCATGATGCCACCTGTCACATCTCCTATTCACCACATGGAGTTCTGTTGCGCGTTGAGAAACTGGTGTATTTTTGCTTGTCGCGTGGAGATAGTGTGAACACCAATGTATTTTTGAAGTGAAGATTTGAGATTACATTGGTTGCTTCAGTTCAGTATGAGAAGAGCGCATGGGGCTCAATGAAATGGCTCCCATGCAAAGTGCAGTGAGCATATCATGGGGTCAGGTTGAATACTGTGTAACACCAATGTAAAACAACTTTTGAGGTTCCTTGGTTGGTCTTCGTTTGGAGAGAGAAAGTGAGTCTGATTTTAGAGAGAGGGATGAGCAGTGACCCGCCAACTCTCTCTTCAAGGTCAGTGGTTCTTCATGAACCGTGGTTTAAAACCATGCCAAAATAACTCGGACACAAAAAGTGTGGGTCCCGCCCGTTGGAGAAAAATTGGGGTCCCGTTTATGGTTTTAATGTGAGGTGGCGGTTTCTATGGAGTCCAAAAACACGGTCTGTTAAGATTTTTTGGGAAATATATTCGAGGAGGAAGTCAAAACGTAGAAGCAGTGTCGAGAAAGCCATCAACACAAACAAGTGGCCCCTTGTTAGTCTTCGGAGGGTTTTCGGTGTCAAAAACTCTAAAATAGACAAGGTATAAACCGCATAGACACACATGGTGGCCCCAAAAAACGGAACCCCTGTTAACTTCAGTGGTGGGGCCCACTCGTTATGTGAGTATGCGGTTTATATATTGTTTAAAATGACGGTATGTGTAGAACCTTTGTTTCAGTGTTTTCTTTTTCCTTATGTTTTTTCCATTGATCTGTCCACAAGAGTTGTAAATGTAATTTTGGAGAGTCATTTTTGGGTCATATTTTTTTATAGGTGTCGTCATTACTCGGAAAGGCTTAGAATAAAGCTCTAAGGCCGGTTCCTATGGGAGGTGGTATAAAAGTTGTTTTGCCATACCACATGGCTTGGCAAACTAGTTTCCCCACTATGGTAAAACTGACAAATTTTATTAAAGTAATATATTATATTGTGTTTTGTGGGACCCTTATCAATAAAAAATTTAGTTGTTTGGTTTAGTGGGGTCTTTATTAAATTTTAGGGATCATAAAATATTTTGTGGGACCCACTTATAATAAAAATCTGTTATAATAACTAAAAAGTAGGAGACAATAAAAAATAAAATAAAAACTAAACAACTAATAAGCGATCAACATTACACCGGTAGCGATCTAAACTAGACCGTTCGGCCTGGCTAAATGATAAATTTGCCACTTAACCAGGCCAGTTTGCTTGTTTGCCAGCTCCATAGTGGGTGCAAAACTGGCAAATCTATTGATTTGCCACACCCATAGGAACCGGCCTAATCGGTCTTTATTTCTTTAACTACCTTTTCCTATATCCTAAGTCTATGTATCTCAATAGATATTCTTTTGATCACCTATGTATATTCTCAATACTGGTTAGCAATTTATAGTTTGGCGTTACGGGTATACTGGTATCAGTTTTATTGGTCGTCGCCTTCGTTAGCAGCATACGAATACGAAAGTTTGGAACGGTGAACGTACAAGTATAATTCGGGTTAGTAAAATTCAAATTCGGTCAAAAATCCAATTGACGATCCGTGATTCAGCAGTAATTCGGAATGACATCCGTATATTATAGTTCTCTATGCTAATGTGAATTCGGCACATATTAGATAATTAATCTTTTAACTTAATGCTCGGAGGGAATACTATGATTTACGTTTAAATCTTTAATAATAAAAGAAGACGCCTCTGTCTCTGGAACAAATCGACCCTTGAAAATAAGTCAATTTGATAAATGCATATTTACTGTATTTTAATGTCAATTGTATGCTAGTATTTGCTATTTTTCTTATAAAGTATTGTCGATTAAGTTTTTTTCCATCTATTTTTATTTGTTTTATTGGGCGAATCGTCCAAAACAAGTGAATCAACACATGATTGTGGAAGAAATAAGTTAGCGACAAGTGAGAAGTGATCCAAGAGCATTTGAAGCAAAGCAGAAGGTCCAAAATTGCGAAAAGACTTGAAAGCATAAAGTCCGAAATTGCAAAAAGGCTTGAAAGCATAAACTGCTAGAGGTGGGTACATCTTTTACGAAGAGAATTTATGGAGGCAACAATCGTTGATGAAGGATTTTAAAAAATAATAACTTTGGGAAGCCTTGTAAAGAAACCACTGTTTATGCCAAGATATGCCATTGTCTTACGCAACATAATTTACTTGATCAGTTTCTTTCATTCACGACTAAACTGAACCTTTTCACTGACGGTAAAATTATGATCGGTGATGAAGAGAGATTTCAAGCTTAAATGGAGATCATTGGGAAGTCGAAGTTGTTTGAAGACTTAGGTCGTGCTTGAAATGAGTTTAACAACTCGGTGGTTTTTCTGCCATTAATATCAATTGATGTTGTTCATGATTGATCATGGTTTTATGGTGGATGACGAGGTTTGCTGCTAATATTAGCATTGATGGTGAAGGATTAGGGCGATGGGCTTTGTGAAACTCAAGTTTACAGCAAAAAAACGATTGAGAAAGGCAAGAATCATCCATGAAGATCGTTAGAAATGTGCCGATGATAGATCATGATGAGGAGAACAACACGAGCTTAGTGATGGGATTCAGATTCAGTTGGTATCGAGTAGTGGCTGCTTCCATTATCGAAGATAGTGATGGAGTTGAGATGTGACGACGCTGTGGAGATTAATGTAGAGCTCGGGTTTGATAATGATGGCGAGTTTGATAGATGGGATATGTACTTGAGCTGCAGACAATGTTTGGTAGGAATAATGGTATTACTAAAGAATTGGAGCTATTGCTGGTGATTCGTAGCTGTTGTAGAAAGAACTCGATTGATAAAACAAGTTATTGATTGACCATCAGAGTATTATTGTGGAGAGAGAGTGTTATGATTCAACAAATTGATAAGGGAGACAAGCTGAGAATCGAACACAAATGAATAAAACCTTATCAAACACCTACTATCTCACCCCTGCAAGAACAACCTCTCTCTTCTATTTCATTTCTTGCCTTCACAGATTACAACTTAAGCCTATATAGTGGCTTTACAAAAACCTTAAACTGTGTGGATGAGATACTCCCATCCTGACCGTCCACACAGATAACTTTTTAACTAATTAAAACGGCTACAAGATATTAATTAAACTAATTAAACTAATCATTCCTTAATTAATTATGTAACCCTAACCATGCAGATTAATAGACCCATTCTAGGGTTCGGGGCTAGCTAGTTACATGACAATACCTCCCCCTCAAAGGATCCTTGTCCTCAAGGATAGAATTTAGGAAAGTGACTTCTTATAACCACCGTATCCTCCCAGGAAGCATCTTCCGGATTAGAGTTAACCCATTGTACCAGAAGTTGAGGGACTAAGATATTGTTGCGCATTGTAATCCTCTTTCCTAATAAGGCAACTGGCTCCACCTTGTACTACCCTTGATGATCCACCAGAGGTAAGAGAGGAGTTGGAATGACTTTTACACCAATCTTCCTTTTGAGCTATGACACATGGAAAACAAGATGAATCTTTGAGTCTTCGGGAAGTTGTAGACGATAAGCCACATACCCTATCTTCTCAATAACCTTGAATGGCCTATAATATTTAGCTGACAACTTCAGACTCATTCTCAGTGATACACTGGTTTTTCTATAGGGTTGTTATTTCAAATAAACCTCATCTCCTACCTTAAATGATCGATCTTCCCTCTTCTTATCAGCAAAGAATTTCATCCCGTCTTGGGCTTTGTGTAGGGTCTCCTTGAGCAGGCTGAGCATTTGATCCCTTTCCTTAATATAAACCTCAACATCAGCCACAGATGTAGTAACAGAGAGTGGGAAAGCCAGATGTGGGGGTTGATAACCATAGAGAGCCTTGAATGGAGACATATTCAAGCTAGAGTGGTAGTTAGAATTATAC
Organism: Papaver atlanticum; assembly: GCA_023531105.1. NCBI lineage: Eukaryota > Viridiplantae > Streptophyta > Magnoliopsida > Ranunculales > Papaveraceae > Papaver > Papaver atlanticum. The sequence goes on along the minus strand of JAJJMB010003267.1, from coordinate 3,425,442 downwards.
CACCACTCAGCCAGTGGCAGCCATTTACTCCAAGCTTTAGGTTTGTGACCAGACATACATCTCAGGTAATTCTCCAGGCAAGCATTAAACCTCTCAGTTTGTGGGTGGTAGGCTGTGCTGAGGTTCAAACTGGAGCCAATGGACTGGAAAAGATCTTGCCAAAAGTTGCTTGTAAAAATCTTGTCCCTATCTGAAGTGATGAATGCTGGGAATCCATGTAGTTTGAACACATTATTAAGAAAATGCTGAGCTACTATTGAGGCAGTATTGGGGTGACTAAGAGCCATGAAATGGGCATACTTGGTAAGCCTATCCACAACAACCATGATAACATCCTTCCCTCCAGATTTTGGCAGACCCTCAACAAAATCCATTGTTATGTGTTTCCAAGCATGCTTAAGAATTGAGAGTGGTTGAAGTAACCCAGCTGGATATGTGTAATCTCCCTTATTCCTCTGACAAATATCACAAGTTGATACAAACTCAGTGATGTCATTTTTCATACCTGGCCAGTGAAAGTAGGATTTAGCTCTCATGTAACTTCCTTGGATGCCAGAATGTCCACCAATAGCTGAGGAGTGTAAGGAATCAAGAATGGAATGCCTAACCCCATGACCCATTCCAACATAAATCCTGTTTTTAAACCTGAGGATACGATTGCTGTAAGTGTAATTGTTAATAGCATCAGTAGAGATCAACAGTTTGGAGATGAGTGAATTTGCAGTCTTATCATTCTCATAGCTTTTAATAATATCCATGGCCTAAGCAGGTTGAGAGATGCCGATGGAACTACAAGTGGAGACATGTAATCTGGATAAGGCATCAGCAACCTTATTCTCCATTCCCCTTTTATATTTGATCTCATAATCATATCCTAACAACTTCATAACCCACCTTTATTGCAACATGGTAGACATTCTCTGCTCCATGGAATACTTGATACTCTGCTGGTCAGTGTGAATGATGAAATGGCTACCCATTAGATAATTCCTCCATTTGGTGACTGCCATTACTATGGCTAGTAACTCCTTTTCATAGGTTGAAAGCCCCAATGACTTAGGACTCAGTGGCTTGCTATGGAAGGCTATTGGTCTCCCTTCTTGCATCAATACAGCTCCCACTCCTCTTGCACAAGAATCGGCCTCTAAGATGAAAGTCTTTGAAAAATCAGGTAATGCTAGAACTGGTGTATTGCACATGATTTTCTTGAGCTCATTGAAGGAAATGTCAGCCTCATTAGACCAATGGAAGGCATTCTTCTTCAAAAGGTCAGTTAGTGGCTTGCAGATTGTTTCATACCCTTTGACAAACTTCCTATAATATCCTGTTAGACCCAAGAAACCCCTCAACTCTTTAAGACAAGTAGGGGTATGCCATGATACCATGCTTGAGATACTTGAAGGATCATCAGAAACCCTTCAGAAGTAATAATATGGCCCAAGTATTCTAGTTCTTCTTGTGCAAAGCAACATTTGGATTGCTTAGCATATAACTTGTATTCTCTCAAGAGATTGAGAACAAATTCCAAGTGCTTAATGTGTTCAGCATGAGAGTGGCTATAAATAATAATATCATCAAAGAATACTAACACAAACTTCTTCAAATAAGGTTTGAATACCTCATTCATAAGAGCCTGAAATGTTGTTGGGGCATTAGTAAGCCCAAATGGCATTACCTTAAACTCATAGTGCCCTTCATGAGTCCCAAAAGCAGTCTTGTAGATGTCAGCAACATCCATTAGAATTTGATGGTAGCCTGACCTGAGATCCAATTTGGTGAATACCACTGAACCATTTAGATCATCTAAGAGTTCATCTATCACTGGTATTGGAAACTTGTCTTTGATGGTAATATCATTTAGCTGTCTATAGTGAACAAAAAATCTCCAAGTGTTGTCCTTCTTCTTCACCAAGATAATGGGGGCTGCAAAGGGACTGTGACTATTTTGTATGATTCCAGATTGAAGCATTTCCTTGACTAAGGATTCAATGATTGATTTCTGGACATAGGGACATCTATAAGGCCTTTGATTGGTAGGTATTGAATTTGGCTTAAGAGGGATTTTATGGTCTAATGACCTTTTAGGTGGTAAAGATTTCGTCTCTTCAAAAACATCAGCATACTCTTGAAGTAGTAACTGAATTGGTTTTGGTATTACTTGCTTGGGTGTGAAAGTTGAGATAGAGAAAAATTGCCCCATAATACCATAAGATCCTTTCTTGAAAAGTTTTGAGACAACACTGGTACTTATCATCTTTAGAGAAGGGTTCTCCTTAGCAACAAACAAGGTGATCTTCTTACCTTGGTGAAAGAAACTAACCAGAGCTTTTAGAAATTGAAGATCACATCTCCCAAAGTTCCAAGCCAGCCAGTTCCTAGAACCATATGACAACCACCTAAGGGAAGTATTTTCAAGTCCTAACTGAATTTACTACCTTGCATTGACCATTGTAGCTATTTACACACCCCAGAACTGATTGTCCTTTCACCATTTGCCACTATGGCCAATAATTGAGCTGTATGCTCCACTGTACATCCCAGCTGTTGAGCTAACTCTTTATCAATAAAACTGTAAGTACTCCCTGTATCAATGAGAATGGAGATAAATCTTTTCTTAATATACCCTGGAATTCTAATGGTGTCACTACTAGAGCACCCTGTGAGAGCATGAAGAGATATCTCCATATATGACTCAATTGGAGATTCACCATTGTCTTCTGCCTCAACTTGTGGTTTTTCCTCTTCTTCTTCTTCTCCCTCCATTTCATCTAAATTTAGCATAAATAACTGTTGTTTCTTGCATTTGTGGCCAAAAGTAAACTTCTCATCACAGTTGAAACACAGGCCCTTCTCTCTCCTGTCCTTAAGTTGCTCATAAGATAACTTTTTAATAGGAGGGTGATTTGGTATTGAATTAATCTTTCTGGGTTGGAAGGGTGGTTTTAGAATGGTATTTGACTGAGCTGGTATGAATGTGTTTCTTGGGGTAGTTGTGGAAGTGGAAGGAAAATAAGATGTAGTGGGTATGGATCTGTAGGTGGTCTTGAATTTCTTTTGTTGACCATCAACAGTGAGTTCTTGTAATCTAGCTAACTGGTAGGCCTCAGATAGAGTGGCAGGCTTGAACATCTGTACTACACTCTTCAGCTCTTCCCTTAACCCACTAATAAAGCTCATGATGAAGTAGGACTCAGTCATATGAGGGTTTTTACTTAACATGATGGCCTTAAGTGATTCAAACCTCTCAAAATACTCTTATATAGTTGATATTTGCACAAGTTTATTAAACATGCCTACATAATTGTCATTTTCTATATCTCAAACCTAGTACAAACAACAAGACTGAAATGGGACCAAAAGATATGACCCTTACCTATGTGATAATCAAAGAACCATGAGTCTGCTTTACCCTCCATGTATAACGATGTTGTACCCACATAGTCCTTTTCTTAAATAGAGTTGTTGATAGAGAAGAATCTCTCACACTTACGTAACCATCCCCTTGGGTTATCGCCATCAAATCTTGGGAAATCCAATTTGGGAGGACGATAAGAGAGGTAGTTGTGGTTATTATTGAGATTTGACGATTCAGCAAACTCATGATGATTCATAGCACCAACAGTACTCCTCCCCGACTATTTCTCAGTACTCTTCTGAACACTCATCTGCTCTATTAACTTTGATAATAACAGATCAGTCTTATCCTGAGTGTCCTTCCTACGAGTTGCTTCCAGTTCATACATAGACTTTAAGTCTGTCGTCATCTGTGTAAGAAAAGTCTTCAACTCTCTTATGTTAGTATCAAACTACTTCTCTAATTCTTTGATCGTTGGACCTGTCATGATAGATCCAACCTACTCTGATAGCAATTTTTATGATTCAACAAATTGATAAGGGAGACAAGCTGAGAATTGAACACAAATGAATAAAACCTTACCAAACACCTACTGTCTCACCCCTGCAAGAACAACCTCTCTCTTCTATTTCATTTTTTGCCTTCACAGGATTACAACTTAAGCCTATATAGTGGCTTTAAAAAACCCTAAACTGTGTCGATGAGATACTCCCATCCTGACCGTCCACACAGATAACTTCTTAACTAATTAAAACGTCTACAAGACAATTAAACTAATTAAACTAATTATTCCCTAATTAATTACGTAACCCTAACCATGCAGATTAATACACCCATTCTAGGGTTCGGGGCTAGCTAGTTACATGACAGAGAGTTGAGAGAGGTGATTTCTTGACTTCTTTCTTGCGATTTTGACTTTTCTAGGATTTCGTTTTTTTTGTGATCGAGAGTTTGAATTTGATAAAATGAACTTAATTGATCATGGATTTTAGTTTTTTTTCTTGCTGGTTAATCTTGATATCAATCTCTGGTTTGATTTTCGACGCGGTTCTGCTTGGATTTCTCACTTGTTTGTTTCTTTCAGGTAACTTTTAAATCTTTCATTTTAATCGGTTTTTGCTTTTCCTTCCTATTATTTTGCTTGTTTTTAGTCCTCTTTATTCTTCCCTATTTTTCTCTTTGCTTTTCTTATCCTTGTTTTGTTTCTTAGTATTTTTATATCATGTTCTTTTGCCTATTAGTTTTCCCTTTTGTTATTTGTTTGCCTATTGTTTTATTCTATTAAAATGGAGTGTAATTTTATCAGATGGTTTTCAAATGTGGAGTATTTTAAGCTCCGGTCATCTCTTGAGAGGTTTCTCTCCAGTGTAAATGAATAATTGTTCTTCCTACGAAGCATTTTTTTCTGCAGCTCTCGATGCACCTCCTTCTATTTATATCAAAGGAGAAAAAAATTTAAATCTTCTAACCTCCTTCTATTTATATCAAAGGAGATTTACCTGCCATCTATCTTACTAGTACTATGTTTAAGAATGACTTATACCAATGGAAATTTAGTCTGATTGGGAGGCTTGATTTAAACAAGTTCAAACTTATAGAAGCTAAAGTCCAATTGATCACTGATGGAAGGTTCAAGGTGAAATCAAGCTCATTCCTATTGGAAGGGGTTATTTTGTTATAAATCTAGACAATAAAAGGCTAAGATAAGAATTTGGGAAGAAGGGTCCTGGCCAGTTGGAAACTCTTCAAGTCTTTCAGGTAAGAGATTGGGAGCCGCGATTCAGTTTTGAAAATCGGAGAACCTCCTTAGATAAGATCTGGATTAAATTCCGAGGCTAAGCTTGGAATATTGGACAGAAGAAAACCTTTTGGTATCGACTAAAGCTTTCAGAAAACCTATTTAGGTAGATAAAAATACCATTCTCTATGGATTTTGGTTATTTGGAAACTCATCGAGATCCACAAAGTCCCTAAATTTTTCTCTCATTGCAAATTTATGGGACACTTGGTTTTTGAATGTAGGTCAATTAAAAAAGACGTGACTAATGAGGTTGCAGATACTAGTGCTTCTGATGAGATTATTAACAAGACAAAAAGGAGATGTAATGAAACCACAAAACCTCTTATATTGGTGGAGATTTGTTGCGTCGGAAAAACCGACTTTGATTAACCGCAAGTATACGGTGCACTATATGAGAATAGCGGTAAATAAAGATTGTTCCCACGAGGAGTGTGAGACGCTATTTCCTATCGATACTTACAACTTTCTTCCTATCAATACTTATAACTTTCGTGTCAAAGATGTTTCAATATGAAGAATTCAGAATTTTTATACGAGCCAAATAAGCATACAAACAAACTAAAGCAAACTATTGAAGGATGTTATCAAGGATGTAAACTAAGTTTCACTTGTGTCTCTCACAAAGGTCTCATTTAACTCATGTATAATAGCAAACCTAGATAGTACATGGAAGATGTAACGTTTAAGATTTATCAACAATAATAATCAAAAGTTATGTTTGTTCTCAACCTAAGGTAGAAATCCCTAGTACTAAGCCTACATGACATACAAATCTACGAATATTCATAAATCAATTAATAGTAAGGTTCAATGGAGTCAAATTTGTGCACACTCCTTTAAAGAGTGTGCACATAACAAAATGATCCCATTGGCTCGTCTTAACAACTGGTTAACTAATTCATAAAATTAGTATTTTTTATTATGTTAATTTTATTTAATCTTAAAAAAGGTAAGAAAATATGTATCAAATCTAATAATACTTAAAATATAGGATTCCTAAAATATATTAGCATTAACTTAGTCAAAAACGAATAAAATCTCTATTTGGTGACCATTAAAATACATTAAGTTTTTGTTCATCATCAGAAGCAGGCAGTACATTAAAAAAAAAACTTGGTTCTTTATTGTCCCCAGTAACCAGTGCGCCATCAAGTAAAATGTTGACAATTGAATATAACAGATTCTCCCTCCCCGGCCACTTCCAAGAGCATAATACTCCATGATCGTAAACAGAGAGTGTGTTTCCTGCACTTTCAATGAAGAGGAATAAGTTTCTTATACAAGATCGGGAATACCCGACCAAAACCAAGCTTGGAGATCTTCTTGGCAATGAAGTCCACAAACTGATAATGCCAAGATACAACTAAGAAAAAAATGAAAAAAAAAAAGGGAGGATGTACTTAATGTTGATATCTAATACTTAGTATGATGATCAATTCAACATCACTTTTTTTTATTATAACAAATCCGATTCATCATTGCATTTCTGTTAACAAATTAAGAGTTTTATTTTTCAAAATATTGCCACATTTCAGGTATTGTTAGATGTTGTATATATCTTATTACCTTTTTTAAGATTTAAATAAAATTAAATTTAAATAAAAATAATTAGTTAACCGACAGTTAAGATGAGCCAATAGGATCATTTTGTTTCGTGCACGCTCTTTAAAGGAGTGTGCACAAAATTGCACTCGGTTCAATGAGAATTTTCGATAACCTAACAATGGACTATAAATGGCATAGAACATGGGAAATTATCCGAAAAATAAATCATTGAAGAGAACACAAACAATTATCATGAAGCTCTTGTAGTGAGAACCCTTGTTAAGAACATAAGCAAATTATCCTACAAGTTCATCCTTTCACTCTAACAATAAATTTAGCTAGACATGGTTTTTTTAAAAGCCCTGGAAATTGATCAACTAATATGCAGTAAATTGAAAGAAAAACATAAAACTAAACCCTTGTTTCTTCCCTATATCCGGCGTCCCTTAGTTTGCATCCGAGTCTGGTATATATATGTTGTGAAGAAACCTGATTAATACATAGCAGAGTTTCCTAGGCCCAATCCATTTCGGTCCATTAGTACCTCCAGTTTCCATATTCAAAATCTTCCCAAAGTCCGGCCATTGCTCCAAATGGTGTTCCTGAACTTCTTTTAGAATGAGCTTTTGGGGACTACTCAAAAAATGTGGGGACTACTCTTTTATTTTAGGGTGGATATTTGAAGTAAATTTGAGCCACCCCTTAACTTAGTTTTTTTCTAATACCAAACTTGCCCTTGGTGATTAAATTAGTTAGTGTAATGATTAATTAGTGTTAGTGTAATGATTGATTAGTGAGGTTAGATTAATTAGCTGAGTGTTAATAAAAGAATAATTTTTGAGAAGAAGGTTTTTTTTTTTTTTTTTTTTTTTTTTTTTAAATTTTAAGATGGTTGATTTCGAAATGAGGGTTTTGGGGACTTAGGTATACTTCAAATTTAGTTAATGTTGCTTGAATTGACAAAAACTTTCAAAAAAATGAGAAATTTATAAATTGATTTCGACCATGGAAATGAAGTTCGGCTACGACATCTGAAGAACAGGTAGCCGAACTCAGCTTTAATGGAGTTTTTGCTTTCAGAGAAAAGTTCGGCTAGGAAAAAGAAAGTTGCGACGTAACCGAACTAAAAGTTCGGCTGGGAAATTCTTTCTCGACGTAACCGAACTCAATATATAGGTTTTCAGAAAAAAGTTCGGTTAGTAGAAAAAAATTGCGACATAACCGAACTAAAAATTCGGCTAGGAAAAAAACGAAAAAAAGTTGCGACGTAACCGAACTAAAAGTTCGACTGGGAATTTTTTTTTACGAGGTAACCGAACTTTTTTCTGAAAGAAAAAACTCCATTAAAGCTGAGTTCGGTTAGTTCGACAAACTGTTTCACATAATTCCAAGCCGAACTTCTCTCTGCAACTTTCATTTTCAACTCATTTTGATGATTACTTCTCATTTCTTCAACCAAAAACGAATGACAAGTAATGGGTCTTTGAGAATATCTTCGTTAATGATTTAAATTAAGCTATATCCATAGAGGTGGTGGTGGTTGGTGGTGGTGGTAGTTGGAGGTGGTAGGTGATGGGCGGTGGTGGGAGGAGGTGGTGGTTATATATATATAGGTGGTTATTAGGTTGGTTTTAAATTAAATTAGGTTAAGGGTAGGCTAGTCATTTCCACACTTTAGGACACCCCTTATAAGTATAGGGTAGACATTCCTATCACAAAATAGTCCCCCTCCATTTTTGAGTAGTCCCCAAAAAACGGTTCTTCTTTTAAGTCCAAACCACAACACCTAAGTCCATCTTTTGTCCACCTAGCCACCACCAGTCGAGTTGAAGAACCAATTTCTAAATCCCGACCCTTTTAAAACTCGTGAATCACCAACTGCAACAGCTTAATCACGACCAACTTCATTCGATAACCATCTCCTAGCTTTGCTGCTGCATTTCGGATTCACCACTGAACATGACTTTTACTTTTCTCTCAGCCAAATTCTCAAACAACAGGCGTGCAACATCTTCATTCTCTCAGCTTTTTTTATTCCCCGACCTTCCTCCACTAAAGTACAGCATTGAGTTTAATCATCGGTAGCTTCAATCAATTTCAGTTCCTTGATCTTCTGCATCTCGTCAACCATGGCTGCATCAGCTCAATCACACAAACCCATTCAATCATCACATGCAACCATCCTTCAATCGATCAAACAGCCCATATAAATCACCCCATAAACCCAAGTACACTATCATGCCAATCTCTACCGATTTCACAACATCAACACCCGTTTTTTTCGAACTGAATTTACTTTTGAGATGAACCCAATTCAGTCCACAACAAAACCCCCAATCTGTAGTAACAACCACCTCAAAAACTGCCTCTTTTTGCTTAATTTAGAAGTAGAACATGGGCTCCACCAGCAAAGAAATAAGGATGACGCCAAGAAGCACTCTGTTGTAGCAGCACACAATTATATTTGTTTCCTCTCCATTGTGTTCTTCAATCATCCACATTTCTCATGAAATTAATACTCAAAATCGTGTTCTGTAGATGAACACCACCACTGTTTGTCATCTTCAAGTCTTTGTACCATGGCTACAGCTTGAAAGAAATGAGCATTGTTAAAAGGAGGAATCCCCTTAACCCTTTGGGGGTTCCTCTTAAGAGATGAAGACTTGGGGACTAGCTAGTGTAATGGATGATCCTAGCCCAAGAAAGGGAAAAGTGGAAGAATTGGGCTTCATTCCGAGCATAAAGGCCCCTTTCCTTTAGTTTCATAATAGCTTGGGAAAAAGGGAAATGGTAGTTTTGTAATATATTAATCTTATGGGTGCTTATTCATAAGAAGAGGAGGAAAGATTATTATAAAAGGGAAGAAAGGATACTTAGAAACTCACTCTTAATTCATCTTATCTCTCTTAACCTATCTTTACCTTGGGGTTACTTGCTGTGATTAGGACTAGTTCTTCCTCCTCATTTTTACCCTAATAACATTGCGACTACAGTAGGAGGTTCTTAGTTTCTTATCCAGCAAGATGCTCCCAAGTACGGGTCAGGAAGCGCGAGCGGATGAAATGCCCTCTTACCTAGACGCCGTAACAATAGAGGATATGCGTGAAGGTAGTGATGAAGAAGGAACGATCCAGGCAGTAGTTACTACACATATCGTGCAAGGTGCAGGAGCACCACCAAAAAAAGGAGAATCAACTAAGGGAAAAACTGTTGCTGGAGCGGACGGACATGACCTGTTGAAAATGTATAAATAATTTGACGTGTCTATCAAAAGGAAACAAGAGTTACGTGGGTTAATGAAGCGAGCAAGGGAGCAGAGCGCGACAACGTCAAAGGTAGTTAGTGCCAAAAACACCATCCCGGGAGTAACTTAGGATGCGATCACAAGGTACCTTGAACAAATTATCGGGTGACAAAGCATGACGCTTATGACTCGTTGGACCCCTCGTACTCCATGAAGGTCGCTGATTATCAAAACCCCGAAGACTATACATCGCTTAAGTTTAAAACCTACTGGGGGAAAACAACAACAGTATGCGAACTTGTTTTGCAAACCGTGGCATTATGTTCATGAATTGGTTCTTGTATAAGTACTTTGTATAACTACGAACCAAACCGAATATGTTTCAAATTGTTCATGGATATTTTTATGAGATAGTGAAGATTTGAACAACTCTCTTAAAGCACATTTAGATTCATTTGATTATCTATCATGATTGATTGATCATCATATTTGATCTAGAAATGGTAGATGAATGTGGCTAAACTATAAGTGTTCATATGGCTAACTTCGGTTAACTGTTATTGAGCCAACGGTTATACACGTTTAGGTACGGTTCATCCATATCTAAATATAGGTATATTTCATTTGTGTGTATCAAGCAAATACCATCTAACGGTGGAGATTGATTACTTAGTTTCTAAACAGACTTAGCTTGAATCTTAAATCAGGAGTTCATCTAACGGTGAATATCAATTGCTTTGTTACTAAGCTATCTTAACTTTGATTGTAAGAAGCCCTAATTTGAAAGACTATATAAGGGAGAACTCTAGCATCTGGAAAACCTAATCCTGACACTCTCGTGTGTCTAGTTGCAAACTAGAGTCGATTCTCCATTAACCTAGGGTTTCCCAAAACCATTGTTAGGTTAATGACTTGAAGACTTCATTTGGGATTTGTGAAGCCAGATCCAACTATTTTCTCTGTAGTCGCGTATTCTGATCTTACTTTTTCTATCGTATTGAGTTTTATCTTCTCTAAGATTTACTCGAGATTTATCTCCGATAGGTAAGATATAAAAATTAATCACAACAGTTCTTCGTCTCAGACTCTTGTGATTCCGCAATAACTTCTTATGTTAATCAGTTAGGTTATTGTGAGGTGACTAATATTTCTAGGCTTCTCTTCGGGAGTATAAGACCGGATTATTAGTTGAGTTTCCTGTTCACCTTGATTTATCTAAAGACAGAAACAACAACCAGAATAGACTTATCTGTGGGAGACAGATTTGCTTATAAGTCTTCGACTTTGGGTCGTAGCAACTCTTAGTTGTGGGTGAGATCAACTAAGGGAATCACGTGCGCAGAGTCCTGCTGGGATTCAAGAGGCGTAAGCAACATGACTGTACCTTAATCGGTGTCAGATTTGGTAAGGGATCAACTACATTCCAGTCCGAAGTTAACTTGTAGTAGGCTAGAGTCTGTAGCGGCTTAATACAGTGTGGTGTTCAAATCTGGACTAGGTCCTGGGGTTTTTTTGCATTTGCAGTTTTCTCGTTAAAAAAATTTATGGCGTCTGTTTTGTTCATATAATTGAAATATCACAAGTTGTGCGTAGTTCAATTATAGTTGATAAATCCAACCTTGTTTGTTGGATATGACTTGCTTGACACTCGGACATTGATCTTTGGTACCATACGAGTTATTCTCATATCAATCAGTCTCACGGATTTCTATCCAGTTGATTTACTGATTGTATTGAGAAAGAGATAAAGCTCTTTGATATCTTTCTTGATTGAGTCTCACTTTTAAGTTGGTGCTCTCAGAATTATATTGGAGTTTAGTTCATACAGATTTCCAAACGAAATATTGGGTGTGGTTGTTATACCCCCGCGTTTTCAATTGGTATCAGAGCAGGCAAACACGCTAAGACCTCGTCTGTGTTTGTAGCAATTTGACTATATGGACAGAAGTGCTATCTCTATAAACGTACCACCAGTCTTCTATGGCTCAAATTACTTATGGTGGAAAATTGCTATGCGTGCTTTTTTTTCAAGCGCGTGATTTTCAATCATGGGTTCATGTTGTAAATGACTATAATCCTTCAACAGTTATAGTAGACGGTGTAACTGTTGCAAAGGATATTGGTAGTTATAGTGATGTCGAGATTAGTGCTGGAAAGAAAAATTATGACGGATTAAATGCTATCATCCATATGCCATTACCCTAGATCCCCAGTACCATGTGACTACGTGCACTCGGTCTAAAGATGCTTGGGATATCTTAGCAACCGTATTTGAAGGGAATACCTCTGAGAAAGAAGCTAGGCTTCAAAACCTAAACTCTGATTGGGAAAACCTTTGTATGGCTGATGAAGATTCATTTGATGAGTTTAATCACAAAGTGTCTGAAATTGTTAATGCATCTTTTGCTTTGGGTAAGACTTTTCCTGAAAAGGACATTCTGATGAAAATTCTCAGATCTCTACCAGCTAGATATGATTCTAAGAAACATGCCATTGTTGAAGGAAATAACCTTGAAACACTTTCCAGGAATACTCTTGTTGGAAAGTTAAAGATATTTGATCATGAACATCTATCCAAAGCTGGAAAGGATATTACGTTCAAAGCATAAAAGAATACTAAACTACTTGATAAAAGTAAAAGTGTTGGCAACTCTATGAATGATCATATTGAGACTGAATCATTAGATGAAGATCTTGACAACTCAGTTTCTCTGATCATAAGACAATTTAGAGATCTTCTTTTGAAGAGAAGTAAATGCTTCTCCAGAGATAAACCTAGATCATCAGTTAAGCCTCATGATCGTGTTCCTCCTAAAAATAGGAATACTATCGACACTGATGATGAGAATATGCCATAGTGCTTCAAGTGTAAAGGTTTTGGTCATTTTTTCTAATGAGTGTCCAAATCGTAGAAAATACACTTGCAAGAAAGGTCTTGCTGAAACTCTTAATGAAACATCTGATCACGATGATTCTACAGAGGATGAGAAATCAAGTGTAACACTCCTTGGTGAAAATATCAATTTTGATAATTGTAGCAATACGCATATCAACCATGACATTTTTCCTGGAGATACATCATCGACCGCATTGGAGAATGAAATGGATTTTTCTCTGTCTAATGAAAACTCTACCTATTATGTTTCAGGTACTTCGCTTTGTTTAGCAGCTGTTAATACCCAAAAATCGCTCCAAGGTAAAACAATGTACTGTCGAAGTACTTTCTTTAGGTTCGAAAATCAAAATTGTACAAAACGAACCTAAACCAAAAAGTTGCCCGTTCACGTTTTGCTTCGGTTACAAAGAGAGAAAATGGGTTGATCTTAGGGGAGGGAAAGCAAAGAAAGTTGAGGAAATTAGTGGTGATTGAATTGTGTATGTGAGGTTGTTGAACTATAAAAGAATAAGAGCTTGAGAATGATAAGCTTGTTCTCCCCTTTTGAATAGGAAAAGGCGCCTATTTATAATCGTAGGGAACACTCTCTGTTTCCTCATAAGTAGTGGGGATTGTGGAGTTATGGAGAGATGGGAATAGTAGAGATAATGGTATGGTTATGCTGGAAGTTTCTGGAAATCGTAAACCATTACTTGGCCACTTCCTTTAACCGCTTTTAACTGCTACCACTACTTGTAACTTCCTTATCGTAGGGTGTTGCCACGCCGCCGCACGTCGCTGTAAACCACCAGATCAATACCCATAAATAATTCCCCCATGTAGCATGTTTTGATTTCTCGTAGGAATTAGTAGAGTCATGGATTGTCTCTAGTCTTTTCCAGATTGTCACGATACACTTGACTGAGTAATAGCCTAAGCTAGCCAGGCTTTGTCGAAGTGGCATAGCTTAAAGAGACAACTCAGCTCCATGGTTATGGTTATGTGTGACTAATAATGAGTTTGCCATAAGATGTCATTGCAAACAACCAGCCATAATAATACACGAAAGTTCCATAGTGCACCAGGTTTATAGCTAGCCGAGTCGTAGCGCGATGCACGACATGATAGCTAGCTGAGTCGTGGCGCGGGGCATGACCTAGCTGATAGCTAGCCATGGCGTGGGGCACGACCTAGCTGATAGCTAGCCGAGTCGGCATGGACATGGGTGCTAGGAGGTTTGGCTATGTTGGTCGTGGCTGTGGCCACGAACTTTTGTGGGATAGATCATGGCCCTGGACACGGATTTGCCGAGAAACTAGGTGGTCGTGTCCACGAACATGGATAGGATAAGACGAGAGACAACGAGGCCGTGGCTAGCTTAGGATAAGCCAAGAGACAAGGAGGCAGTGGTCAGCTTAGGCTAAGCCGGGAGACAAGAAGGTCGTTGCCATGGTTAGCCAGGCCGGGAGACAAGAAGGTCATGGCAACGAACATGTCTAGGATATGAGGTAAATAGGTCGTGGTCATGGTCATGGCTAGGCCACCAGACAAGATGGCCATGGCCAGCTAGGCTAGGCTTATAGCAAGGTAGCCGTGGCCAGTTAGGCTAGGCCAGGCCGGGAGACAAGGAGGTCGTGGACAAAGAAATGACCCGAATAAGAGACAAGGCGGTCGTGGCTAGCTAGACTAGACCTTAAGATGAGATGGACATGGCCAGCTAGGATAGGCTTATAGCAAGGTAGCCATGGCCAGTTAGGCTAGGCCAGGCCGAGAGACCAGGAGGCCGTGGCCAAAGGCATGGCCAGGCTAAGAGACAAGGCGACCGTGGCCTGGCTAGATAGGAAGTTGGTGGTTGTGGCTAGATTATGAGACATAACCACATTTTATTGGCTACGGAGTACGGCCGGGTTATCCTGGCTATGGAGCACGGCCACGTTGGCGCTGGCACTCTGTTTGTAGCATATAGAACACATTCAAGGAATTCAGCCGTGGAAGTTCTGAGACTCGAAGTAATGTTCAATGTGATTTCGTACGACATAGTATGCTTTTAATAGTACTTTTATTCAAAATGGCATAGTAGCTCATTATGAATATTTATAATTTGCACCATCAGTATAGACTGATCAATGCATGACAATTCACATGGCCGTGCATAAAATAATGAGAGTTCAGCTGGGTGAAGCTCTAAAATCTTGTAGGCATACTGAAGGCCAGTATGGCCATTAGTTGGATACGCATTCTCAATTCTCTTGCGGAATATGATGTAGAAGTACGAATCTATAATTCTGATGCCAGGTCAGGAATTTATACATATTTTATTTCATATTTCTGCAACTGGGCAGAGGCAATATTATAATTTTCTCCCCTGTCAAAAATCCACCATCAACATTAAGTCCCCTGCTTAGCGCGGAACAATAATGTTTCATGGTATGCACTAGATGGTGACATTAACAGTACAGAAGATCTCAAAGAAATTTGAAATTCATAAGACAAAGAGTGAGTACTTATCTTTTCTTTCAATGTCATACATAAAGGATATGTCCTCATAAACTGGTTAGGAAAATCTCGTTGATAACTATGCCTGTCAATGGATATCCGATATCCGTTAGCTGAATCTGAATATCCGGAACCCGTTAGGTTAACATCCGACATATCGGTAATCAGATATTCGGATCCGATAACATATCAGATATTTTTCTCTTAACGTAACGATACCGGTTAAGGCTATTTCCGTTAGCCTTATATCCGATAACGTGTACACTTATTAATCCGTTTATCCTTTTGTCCTATCTATTTCCTCGTTCATATCTCATTCTCCTGAAGAAAAACTTAATCTCCATTCATATCCCCACCTTCCGAATCTTCTCATAATCTTCTTCTTCCTCTAATTCGTCACATACTTGCAGTACCACCGTCATCTCTTCTCTGGGGTTTCTTTTAAAGTCCAGTTTTATGTGCAATTATGACTTTTAAAATTAATTTAGGGTTTCAGAATTGAATTGGGAAATTATGATTTGGTAGAGAGTTTGGTTTGATTTACTGGAGAATTGGGTTTGATTGGATTCAAGAACACAGGTTTTCAATTGATGATGTTGATTTCGAATGAGTGAAGAAAAAGAAGTTGTTCTTGTAGATGTTCAAGGGTTTCAAGGATTGTTGAATATATGAAGAGGTTCAGAAGAAATTACAGATGGGCTTGTATCCAATTTGAGTTTACAAGCAGAAATTGAGATAAAAAAAATACAAGAAAAATATTGGATGGGTTTGTGTTGGAATCAAATCTTGATTGATTTACAGGGAAGATGGTTTTGCTTTTGTGATTAATTGAAATGGTGGTGTTGATGAACTGAGAACCTGAGATGATGGTGGTGCATCTGTTACGGAAATTATCAGAATAATATCCGATATCCGAAAACCTTAACGTAACGGAATCGGATGTGATTTTTAGATTTCCGTCGGAAGTTATCGGATATCCGATAACAATTAACGTAAAGGAACCGGTTGAGCCAGTATCCATTTCGTTAGCTTCCGTTGATAGCCCTATTGATAACAGCTACGACCAGGTTGGAGCAGGTATGATCGTTTGTTTGAGAGAAGACGTTGGCTGGCCGTGTACGCGAGGAAAGGTGGCCACAACCACGAGCTTTGGCAGAAAAGAGGATTGGTGGCTACGGGCAGGCATTTTGGCAAGAAGGAGGAGTGGTGGCCACGGCCACATACCTTGGCAGGGAGAGGAGTGGTATCTACGGCCACGGACCTTGGCAGGAAGGAGAAGCGGTGGCCACGGGCACGAATCTTGGCAACAGGCAAGGCTTTGATCGGATATTATGGCCCAAAAAGAACGATTTCTCTCTTTAATAGAACTCACGTACAGTACGTGAGTTTATTTCTTTTTCTCCTTATTTTTTTTTATAGGTGAAGCATCTCTTCCCTGATTCCTTGCGTGTGGAAGCTCGCCTATTGTTGCTTGCCTGATCGTAAGTGCGACCTTGGTGTATTGACTTGATGAAAATTTCAGATTTGTGTCTTCTTGCCAAAACAGCCGCAAAATCTCCATCCGATGTCGGAATGAGGTGGTTGACCTCTCATTCTTTAGATAATAGGAAGAACTAACTTATTCAAAAGAATTTCTTGAGTCGGAGTCCATTTGGTGGATGAAAAGGACCTGACACCGAATTCTGTAGGTTTTCAGCTGTTACGTAGTCGGGAGTTTTGGATGCCATTTATAGCTCATATATCGGATTAATGTGCCCTTTTAGCATGTTGTAGAATACTTCCGTACGAATCGTTTGATATATATATATCACCCCCCATATTCTTCACCAATTAATGCCAGTTTTAGTTCTTACAGAGAGCAGCGTAAAAACGTTTCTGACTGGGTTTTTGAAAAACGACCGTAACCTTTCATGGGTAATATTGCTGATGATATGTCACTCCATATCCAAAATCATGAGAAGGCCCCTTCTGATGCAATGGTTGAATAAAGCATCCCAAGTGATGTCGCTATGCTCCAGTGGGACGGAGATTGTACAGACCGAGTATCCGAATGCCGGTGTTCCCTTTCAATCAAACTTGGTAAAATCATCCCTCGATATGTATGTGTTGGAGGCTTCACCTTCCTATCCTATTATGTTAAGCTGGAAGTTTCGTGGCTTCGTCGTCATCTTCAGGCAATTCAGGAACACCAGAAAAAGTATGCACATCTTCCAGTTTGGAGGCAGTCACTAAAGCTAGACTTGAAGTTGAAAGACTTTCGCAGGAATTGAAAGTTTCTGTAGGATTTTTGTTAGGTAAAGAGATTTTTGAATGATTTGCAAAGGTATTTTGAAAAGGGAATAATACTTTTCTTGGCTAATAAATTGAAATCCTAAGTATGAATGCAAAATATTGCAGACATTTTGGAGGAATTACAAAGGTTGCAGAAAACAGAGAAATATTGTAAAGCGGTGGTAGCTAGAATGTTTAAGCGTCGAATGCTTCGAGCCACTTGCCATGTATGACCACCCCTTCTGGTTTATCAGTGTTGATAAGTTTGTAATAAGTAATAACCACCTAATAGGGCTTCAATGACCAGATATGTCTCTTCTTCAGGTGAAGCAGTAACCTTCTTGACTGTGTCTCCGACTTGGAAGAAGTTGGGATTTGGTACTTCAGGCTTATCGAATGTCTCAAGGATAGTTGGGTTACTAGTGTTCTTATTTTCGGCAGAGACGATTCCTACCCACTTAATAAAATATTGAAAAGGATCAGCTTCCCATTCACATCGCCGAGTCACCTTGGGGTTGATATCCGGGTCAAGTCCCCAAGTTTTGATGGAGCGTGAGCCAGCTGGTTGTGAGGAAATTGGATGAGCATGACTTACTTGTGCACGAAATCTATGGGCATATGACCCCACGTCCTCTCCTGGCAACTGCTTCACATCCAGATGCACTGTGCGGCGAAATTCGCCTAACAGGTCGTCCTCGGGATTCGACGTCTTGTTGGAAAGTCTTGGAGGTATTGATGCCAACAAAGAAGATTCATTTGTCTTCATTTTGTTGCTACGGATCCATGGGCTCCACAGTATCATATCACAATTTGGATCTGCTTTGACAATATGAAACTTAACATATGTCTGAATATCATTCATTTTTACCTCAAGAGTAATGTAACCATATTCACTTTTTGAACTTCCTTCAGAATCTTTGATTATGGACGGTGAATAGGTAGCTTCATGTCTAAAGATTCTTGCCGTCCTCAGAGTCTTGATAGTGATGATGTTAACATCGGTCCCCGCATCGATTAACAATCGCTTAAATTCAGCATCCTTGAAGTAAGAAGTAGTGAGAAGTCCCCAGCCAGGCTTCTCATTATGTTTAATAGCTACATCTTCCAAAGCATATTCAGGATATATAGTAGCCTTTTCAGCAAAGAGCAAACGCTTACCCGACACGACACGATTAAGGGCAAAGAAAATATCTTTGCGCTGTGTTCTTGAGAGGTGGAGAAGCTCACACATACGTTCCATCAGAGATTGGACAGTTTTGTTGACCGAGTCTCCGGAAAGAGTAAAATTCCTGACAGGGAGGGGGTCTTTGTGAACGCCTTCAGTCCCCAGTTATAGTTCTCATGAATCGACCTTTTCCTTAAAGATCCTCCTCAATCCATTGCACTCACTAGTGGGGTGATTGACAAATCTGTGAAAGCGACAATATTTTGGGTCTGACATCTCTTCAGCGGTTGGTGGGCGTCGCACAGGTGGTAACTTGATATCTCCGTCTTGTATCCATACTTATAGCAGTTCGAGTACCTCCTCCATGGGAAAGGGAAAATCTGGAGATGATGGACCTGCTTTTGGCAGTTGTTGCTGGCGCAGAGCTTTGGTTTGATTTGATGCAAAGCGCTTAGTCTGCGATGTCGGATGAGGTGTATCCTTCCTTTAGTCCCTTCTCCAGTTGAACATAGTACTGTTTGTTTACTAGGCGCCTATTTCCTCGAGTGTCTCCACAACTTTCCTCTCTGGCAGGCCTCGTTCTTTCCAACAGGGTTGGAGCCATCGTTGCCGACCGCTTAGCAGCTTCGTGTAACTCGGAGAAAGTTTGGAATCGTAAATTTTCTAACAAGGCATGATAGAAAGGAAACATACCATTGATACAGAGCTCCACTAATTGTAGTTCATTCACGTTCTGATCGTGGCAGTCGAGTGCTTGAGTCCTTAACCTTTTCACGTAATTGTTTGGGTTCTCGTTATTTCTCTGGAACATTTTTCCCAAGTCTGAAAGTGTGATTTGCTCCGAGACAAAGAAATATTTTTTGTAAAAAATATTAACCATCTGAGACAAACTGGAGATGCTGCTGGGGGCGATATTGTTGTACCAGGTGTAGGCCCTCCTAGTGAGAGACTTGGAGAAATCTTTGAGTCGCAACACTTGATTATTTTCATGTTGTTAGAGCATAGTGAAAAGACGAGGGTACCCAAATACACCATAATCTTTAAAAATATCCACCTATAAGTCGTCTCACCAAAAGTGATCGTCTATGGAAAAAATCGAGACAATGCAACAAATCGGTATTCACACTGTGTGATTGTCTATGGATACAAGATCGAGACAATACGACTACCAAATTGTGATACTTGATAATAGGTTCAGACTTAACCAAACTCTATATGATCACTATCAAGTATATACGGAGTTAACGTTTATGTAATTTACTTTAAATTATATAAACAAATATGATTGCGGAAAATAAAAGTAAATCACATAGCAAGATTTTGTTAACGAGGAAAACTGCAAATGCAGAAAACCTCCGGGACCTAGTCCAGAATTGAATACTCTCAGGATTAAGCCGCTATACAAAATCTAAACCAACTTCGTATAGTTGAGACCAAGCAACTACCCCTAGTTCACTTAGTTTCCTCAGTATCCCTACGCTTTCGACTTTGATGAGTGCACGCACTGGAATAATTCCTTTGAATCGTATTCCAAAAAGTAAAAGAACAACAAATCTGTTTGGTAACGACTCTTTCGATTCTTTCAAGATAAAGATGTCTCAAATCATACGCAAATGCTCTTCCGTTTAATCTAATAAACTCCTTTGCCTGGTTAGTTAAATCTATCCAATAACTACAAAAGTAGTCAAGTTTCGATTTGCAATCAATTGACATAGATTCCAACAAGAAACTATAAAGTGATGCTGATATCACGCAACTAATCAATCAAATAAATCCGATTCTAGTTGGATCTCAGCCGATCAAGGTTTGTGCACACACAAAGATATGAGAACTAAATAAGAAATCTTCTTCGTCTTCAAATCTTCAATAAAAACCTGCACAACACCACTTTAATATCTTGTGATCAATCACATACAGAACGGAGTTTGTTAACAATGGATTATCACAAGATGTCTTTAGATCTACAAACAGTTCTAGAGATCCCGTCGATACTTCGATCTAGTTTGAGTGAATCTTATATCAGAAGAAAAGATTCTCAAGAATAAACAAACTAGGTGCAATCAAAGTTTCAACAACCGTTAGTCAATCAAATCAATCGAAAACTAATAACACTGCAATTATCTAGCTTCCCACCAACGGTACTCGTAGATCTTCTTGATCCCACAGAAGTCTTTAAACGAGCGGTCGTAAGAGATTTCTCCTAATTAGGGTACTTTCCTCTCCGGATAGACGACTCCACCAGAAACAACAAAAAGATAAAGTTTGCCGGTCTCTTAGGATAGTTTGCTAGAAATGCAAACTTAGGTATTTATAGACCAAGGATATTTGGACACCAAGTAATTTCCAAAACCGAAAATAGTCTCAAGATATGCAATGAATGACAAGATTCGGTTTTCCTAATTCCAATAAATGCTTGTCCAAAATTTCCGAAATATCTCAATAGAAAATCTCCAATTAGTAAATGCATATTACTAATTTTTATTCTCTAGAGATATGCGTTTAATTGCTGGTAATTAAAGCATATAAAACCAAAAACCTTAATTAAAATATTCTCAATTTATTTCGGCATAGGATCTCCTTGAGTACTAAGGAATATCTTTGAACAATAAATGATAAGAGTTACTGAACATGTTCAAAGTATGTTGACATCTTTTCACTGTAAATCCTTATTCATATTTACATGGATTTACATTATTGGAATCAGTTATACCACACTTCCAAACAAGTTTAGAATTGGTTCACCTGTATTCCAAGATCACTATGTGATTGATCAAATATCAAATCACATACATGGGTTCAATTGGTTATACCAATCAAAAGGATCGGTTATACCTTAATATGGAAACACTTGTGATCGGTCACACAAGTTACCAGGACCGGTTACATCAGTTACCAGGATCGGTTACATCAATTACCAGGACCGGTTACCATATACTCATGGTATTGCTTGTGATCGGTCACACCAGTTACCAAGATCGGTTACACTAATTACCAGGATCGGTTACACCAATTACCAGGACCTGTTACACTAATTACAATGATCGATTACACAACTTCTTTATGATCGGTCACACCAATTACTAGGATCGGTCACAACAATTACACCTATCGATCATACCATCTCATGGTGATTACTAGGATCGGTTACACTAATTAATAAAAACTAGTCATACCAAATCATAAGTCAGGCATTGTGATTAGTTATACCAAGATACATAACAAAGTTACGATCGGTTCTACCATCTCACACATATTAGTAATCCAAAGATTTGCAATGAATAGCTGTTAATGGTGGATTTTCGATAAAGGTCAAAATCATAAAATCATGATACTGCATGTTTCTGATCCGGATTCAGGAACACATGTGACGATTCATATTTTACGATCCGTAAACCGTTTCACGATCTCTGATCGAGTTCCTATTAGAGCCATGATGAATATGTTTCTCGAAAGGCCTCCCACTAGCTGAGCGTTCGATGCTACACATTTTATCGTGACCTCTATAAAGAATAACATGATTGGGCGGTCCTCTAGACATAATTGTTTGTCGGAGGGCTTAACGCCTTCAGGACGTTGGCGATACTCGATGTTCCCTGACTACATAGAGAGACCCACCTCTACATAGAAGAACGATTGGGCGGTCCTCCTACATAATTGTTTGTTGAGAGGGCTTAACGCCTTCATTACGTCGGCGACACTCGTTGTTCCCTGACTATGTAGAGAGACCGTGTATAGATTCAGGCGGCTCTCCTACATAATTGTTTGTTGAGGAGGCTAAACGCCTTCAGGATATCAGCGATGCACGTTGTTCCCTGACTATACACCTTTCAGAATGAGTATGATGCTTCAACTATCTCATATCTCGATTCTACAATAGATTAATTCTACCGCGACATTCGCCACTGAATTCCTAGAAAATAATCTATTATATCTCACTACTCTGTTCCATGGCTATCCCCGGCTGATTCCATGGATTAGTAATAGATAACCATCTTATCTCATTACTCCGTTCCTTGAATTCCCCGGCTGGATTCATGGATTAGTAATAGATACACAATTCATTTATTACTCCGTTTCATGAGTCATTCTCCGCTGAATTTCATGAATTAGTAATAAATATCCAACAATCGGGAATCTGGACTATCACCGAGTAAGCCCCAATAAAATGGTGCAAGTTTACTCAACAATGATGCACGAACGAGCACCCAAATGCACGAACGAGCATTCAAAAATATGGAAAAATGAGGAATCCCACACAAAATAGGAGAGAGAAAATAATGATAAAAAATAATAAAAGAGGCGCCTAGGGACCGGGCCCACCGTCCGGCCGGTCATGCCGCCGTGGACGATCCCCCATGCCTCTTCCCTTTATTTTTCTTATTTTCATGAACTCATGAAAACTCCTTCATTCGAGCAACTTTCCTTGTTTGAGAAAAACTCACGGTTTCTCCATATTTTCACGGTTTCATGAAAAAATAATAAAATAGGTGTTGATGGGGAAAAACGATTTGCTGTTTTTTTAGGAAAGTGAAGAGACGACCGATCAGACGAGACTCCTCAACCGAGCAAACTGCCTAACCTCAAACAGATGCACTGCATGGGAGTGCTTTGAGTTCGAGAGATCAATCTATAGGACTCTGGCCTAAACAAAGTCAATGGCCGTTCCAGAGTCAATTCGGTCACAAAGAGGGAGATGGGTTGATCTATAGGAGGGAGGCTGAGAATTGTGGGATCAATGATGATCAAGGATTGTGGGTGTGTTGAAGGTTTCTGCAAGTTTGTGTAAATAAGTTTCGAATGATTGAGAGAGTGTTGCTCACATGATGATTCTTGGTTAGACGCTGGATTGTCTGTTCAATATCTCGTGGATTTTCTGTGTTTTTTTCAATCATGGATTCAGATACTTATTTATATTGTCAGAATAGTGAACACCTTGATCCCAGTAAGTGTGACGGTTTCTTTCTTGAGTGAAAGAGTGGGAAAGTGGGAGATCGTGGTGAAACCAGTTCCAGGTCGTGTGGAGACTTGGTTAACCGTCCACCCACTACTTTGCTAACTCCTTCAACCGCTTGCACAACTTACTCACATTTCTCATCGTGGATGAACACACGTGTGCCGTAGGCTACCAGACCAAAACCCTAAATAATATCCTCCCATGTGACGTGATTGATGTCACACGAACGTAGAGTCTGCAAAGCAGACGTGTATTTGATTAGTCACTCGTTGACTTGATTAGACAGTGAGTCTAAGTTTTGTTGAATTGAGCATGATTGACGAATGCTCAGTGATTCATGGATTGAACATGTCATATGTATAGTTCTTGTGTTGATATTACTCGTCTAAGCAAATATTGTAAATTCGATGAATTGTTGAATATTGGATCAATATTCGAGCAACTGAGCAAGTGTTGCTCAATTCGATAAATCACTGAATATTGATAATTGGATCAATATTCGAGCAACTGAGCAAGTATTGCTCAATTCGATGAATTATTGGTAACGTGACCCAATAAAATATTAATTAAAATATTGGTAGTCTACCAAATATCATATAATTAATCTGGATGTTGGTTACTGGATCAACATAAAATTATTAGTGTTTGAACTTACTCAGAATGATGATTCGTGGAGCGTTTGTTCGAAACCCTAATTTTTGATCAATTGTTCGTCAATTGATGAATTGCTGAAAATAGGTCATGAGTGATGGAGGGACAGACCACATTGGATGAT
The DNA here is from genome assembly GCA_023531105.1 of Papaver atlanticum. NCBI lineage: Eukaryota > Viridiplantae > Streptophyta > Magnoliopsida > Ranunculales > Papaveraceae > Papaver > Papaver atlanticum. The sequence continues at coordinate 3,400,961 of JAJJMB010003267.1, read as the reverse complement.
GGAAGACCATGTGGTGCCAAATTGCTCGAGTGAGCGTGCACCAAAGTCCTTTGTTGACCGGTTGGTGAAAGAATGATCAAATGCTGGTGTTGATCATTTATTAGAATAGTGCTCGTCTGAGCATTAAGTGATAAAACCTAATTATGGAGAAGTGAGGGACCGACCAAGAGGACATGGAACCGTCCTTTGGTGGTCGTGGTACCAGCTGATGGTCGTTTGAGCAAATTCCAAGTTGGTTGGAAAGAGTTTGGACCCAATATGAGCAATTGAGCAAATTAGGTCAAAATTGTGAAGATGTATGGGACCGGCTCCTTGCAAGCCTTAGGGCTGGCCTTGGTCGGTCAAGGGAGCATACCCGTGTCACCATAATGTCTGTGTCTCAGTCCTGAGAGTTTTGGTATTTTCTGGTGTGCATTTGAGTAATATTTTAGATTTTCAGAAGAGTTTGATCTTTGACTGAAATTCTTGATTTTGCTCGAATGAGCAAGTAGAATTTTGCTCGTTTGATCAAAATTTTGAGAATATTAAAATAATAATATTTTAATATTTGACGTGAGTAGCCTAATCGGTCACGTGACCATTTGACCTTTTGGCTTTTTCATGGTTTGAGCAATATTTGAGAAAATATGAAGAAACCATGATTTTTTGCTCAAACTGAGGAGTTTCATGAGATGAGGGAAATAATATTTATGAAAACAAGGGATTGCAAGGAGTGGGACTGGCGACGGCTAGGGCATGGCCGGCCGGCTATGTAGCCCGGTCCCGCAACACCTTTCCCTATTTTATTATTTTTTCATGAAACCGTGAAAATATGGAGAAACCGTGAGTTTTGCTCAAACAAGAAAAGTTGCTCGAATGAAGGAGTTTTCATGAGTTCATGAAAATAAGAAAAATAAAGGGAAGAGGCGTGGGAGACCGGCCACGGCGGCATGACCGGCCGGCCGGTGGGCCCGGTCCCTAGGCGCCTCTTTTATTATTTTTATCATTATTTTCTCTCTCCTGTTTTGTGTAGGATTCCTCATTTGTCCATATTTTTGAATGCTTGTTCGTGCATCATTGTTGAGTACACTTGCACCATTTTATTGGGGCTTACTTGGTGATAGTCCAGATGCCCGATTGTTTGATATTTATTACTAATTCATGAAATTCAGCGGAGAATGATTCATGAAACGGAGTAATAAATGAATTGTGTATCTATTACTAATCCATGAATCCAGCCGGGGAATTCAAGGAACGGAGTAATGAGATAAGATGGTTATCTATTACTAATCCATGGAATCAGCCGGGGATAGCCATGGAACGGAGTAATAAGATATAATAGATTATTTTCTAGGAATTCAGTGGCGAATGTCACGGTAGAATTAATAGATTGTAGAATCGAGATATGAAATAGTTGAAGCATCACACTCGTTCTGAAAGGTGTATAGTCAGGGAACAACGTGCAGCATTGGTGTCCTAAAGGCGTTTAGTCCCCTCAACAAACAATTATGTAGGAGAGCCGTCTGAATCTATACACGGTCTCTCTACATAGTCAGGGAACAGCGAGTGTCGCCGACGTCCTGAAGGCGTTAAGCCCTCTCAACAAACAATTATGTAGGAGGACCGCCCAATCGTTCTTTTATGTAGAGGTGGGTCTCTCTATGTATTCATGGAAAAGCGAGTATCGCCGACATCCTGAAGGCGTTAAGCCATCTGACAAATAATTATGTCCAGAGGACCGCCCAATCATGTTATTCTACATAGAGGTCACGGTGAAATGTGTAGCATCGAACGCTCAACTAGTGGGAGGCCTTTCGAGAAACATATTCATCATGGCTCTGAGAGG
>JAJJMB010003267.1:3368323-3389136 GCA_023531105.1 Papaver atlanticum | reverse complement strand
CCTCTCAGAGCCATGATGAATATGTTTCTCGAAAGGCCTCCCACTAGCTGAGCGTTCGATGCTACACATTTCACCGTGACCTCTATGTAGAATAACATGATTGGGCGGTCCTCTGGACATAATTATTTGTCAGATGGCTTAACGCCTTCAGGACGTCGGCGATACTCGCTTTTCCATGAATACATAGAGAGACCCACCTCTACATAAAAGAACGATTGGGCGGTCCTCCTACATAATTGTTTGTTGAGAGGGCTTAACGCCTTCAGGACGTCGGCGACACTCGCTGTTCCCTGACTATGTAGAGAGACCGTGTATAGATTCAGACGGCTCTCCTACATAATTGTTTGTTGAGGGGACTAAACGCCTTTAGGACACCAATGCTGCACGTTGTTCCCTGACTATACACCTTTCAGAACGAGTATGATGCTTCAACTATCTCATATCTCGATTCTACAATCTATTAATTCTACCGTGACATTCGCCACTGAATTCCTAGAAAATAATCTATTATATCTTATTACTCCGTTCCATGGCTATCCCCGGCTGATTCCATGGATTAGTAATAGATAACCATCTTATCTCATTACTTCATTCCTTGAATTCCCCGGATGGATTCATGGATTAATAATAGATACACAATTCATTTATTACTCCGTTTCATGAGTCATTCTCCGCTGAATTTCATGAGTTAGTAATAAATATCCAACAATCGGGCATCTGGACTATTGGTTCAGTTATTCATTAAAAATCTTTGGATTACCAATATGTGTGAAATGGTAGAACCGATCGTAACTTTGTTATGTATCTTTGTATAACTAATCACAATGTCTGACTTATGATTTGGTATGACTAATTTTTAGTAATTGGTGTAACCAATCATAAGTAATCACCATGAGATGGTATGATCGATAGTTGTAAATTGTGTGACCGATCACAGTGTATTGTGTAATCGATCCTTGTAATTGGTAACCGTTCCTGGTAATAAGTGTAACCGACCCTGGTAATTGGTGTAACCGATCCTGGTAACTGGTACCATGGAATATGGTAACCGGTCCTGGTAACTGATGTAACCGATCCTAGTAATTGGTGTGACCGATCATAAGAGCTTGTGTAATCGATCCTTGTAATTGGTGTAACCGATCCTAGTGACTGGCGTGACCGATCACAAGTAGATATCATATATGGATGTAACCGATCCTACCTAATTATTTTTTTAAGGTAGTAATGGTCCCTACCTAATTATTTTTATAAGGTAATTGGTGTAACCGATCCCTGTAATTTATGTGAACGATCCTGGTAATTTGTGTGACCGATCATAAGAGGTTGTGTGACCGATCTTAGTGATTGGTATAACCAATCCTACCTGATTATTTTTATTGGGTAATATCGATTCCTACCTGATTACTTTTATAAGGTAGAACCGATTACCTTAAACATCAAGATGTCAACATACTTTGAACAGTAACTCTTATAATTTATTGTTCAAAGATATTCCTTAGTACTCAAGGTGATCATGCGCCGAAATAAATTGAAAATCTTATAATTAAGGTTTTTGGTTTTATATGCTTTAATTACCAGCAATTAAATGCATATCTCTAGAGAATAAAAATTAGTAATGTGTATTTACTAATTGGAGATTTTCTATTGAGAGATTTCGGAAATTTTGGACAAGCATTTATTGGAATTAGGAAAACCGATTTTGGCATTCATTGCATATCTTGAGAATATTTTCGGTTTTTGAAATTCCTTGGTGTCCAAACATCCTTGGTCTATAAATACCTAAGTTTGCATTTCTAGCAAACTATCCTAAGAGCCAGGAAAACTTCATTTCTTGTTTTTTCTGGTAGAGCCGTCTAATCGGAGAGGAAAGTATCCTTATTAGGTGAAATCTCTTACGACCGCTCGTTTAAAGACTTCTGTGGGATCAAGAAGATCTATGAGTACCCTTGGTGGGAAACTAGATAATTGCAGTGTTATTAGTTTTCGATTGATTTTATTGACTAACGGTTGTTAAAACTTTGATTGCACCTAGTTTGTTTATTCTTGAGAATCTTCTCTTCTGATATATGATTCACCCAAACTAGATCGAAGTATTGACGGGATCTTTAGAACTGTTTGTAGATCTAAAGACATCTTGTGATAATCCATTGTTAACATACTTCGTTCTATGTGTGATTGATCACAAGAGATTAAAGTGGTGTTGTGCAGGTTTTTATTGAAGCTTAAAGAAGATTTGAAGACGAAGAAGATTTCTTATTTAGTTCTTATATCTTTGTGTGTGCACAAACCTTGATCGGCTGAGATCCAACTAGAATCGGATTTATTTGATTGATTAGTTGCGTGAGATCGACCTCACTTTATAGTTTCTTGTTGGAATCTATATTGATTGATTGCGAATCCAAACTTAACTACTTTTGTAGTTATTGGATAGATTGATCTAACCAGGCAAAGGAGTTTATTAAATTAAACGGAAGAGCCTTTGCATATGACTTGAGATATCTTTATCTTGAAAGAATCAATAGAGTTGTTACCAAAAAGATTTGTTGTTCCTTTACTGTTTGGAATACGATCCAAAGGAATTGTACCAGTGCGTGACCTTCGAAGTCGGAAACGCAGGGATACTGAGGAAACTAAGTGAACTAGGGGTAGTTGCTTGGTCTCAACTATACGAAGTTGGTGTAGATTTTGTATAGCGGCTTAATTCTGGGAGTATTCAATTTTGGACTAGGTCCCTAGGTTTTTATGCACTTGCAGTTTTCCACGTTAACAAAATCTTGCCGTGTGATTTACTTTTGTTTTCCGCAATTATATTTGTTTATATAATTTAAAGTAAATTACACAAATGTTAACATCAATATACTTGGTAGTGATCCTATAGAGTTTGGTTAAGTCCGAACCTATTATCAAATATCACACTTTGGTAGTCGTATTGTCTCGATCTCGTATCCATAGACTATCACACAAAGTGTGAATACCGATTTGTTGTATTGCCCCGACTCTGTCCATAGACAATCACTTTCGGTAAGAGGACTTATAGGTTGAAAAAAAAAAGATTGTGGTGTATTTGGGTACCCTCGTCTTTTCACATGTTCTTCCAATGATTCTAAGAATCAGGAGACACGCTCTCTGGCGTTTCCGGTACCATAATATAATAAAAAGGTAAGAGATGAATACCCTTTTGGCAGCGGAATCCTCTGGATCTCCATTGGGTATGGAGGCTGGTGCTTATGGAATGAGGTAGAATCTTCTTTTCCGCGGTTCTGTATGAGACTTTCAAGATCTTCCCGAGTGATGAGGTTTTGATGTGGTTGGTTCCTTTATGTCATGCGGTCAGTGACAATACGTACCTCATCATCTTCCTAAGTGTTAACTTTGGAAGTACTAGATCCGCCGATAAATGCGTTCCTAGCTTGTTCAGTTTGGCGATGATGCTGCTCGGGTGTTAACTGCTCTGTCAAAGTCTTCATATAGGTAAGAACTTCCTTCTGCGTGGTGGTCATGGTGACTTGAGCTTCAGCCAAGGTATATTGTCTCTTCATCAAATCAGTTATGGTTGGCGGTGCTTGCTCCTTGTTTATGGCATCCTCGGCGGTAGGGAGTGAAGTGTTGGTGTTTTCAGTAGACGCATTTGGAGGAGTAATCTCAGGAGTCCTTCCACTGGTGTTGTTGGGATTAGGAGTGGTTGTTGATCCTGATTTGCCATTGGTGTTGTTAGGATTAGGGGTAGTTGCAGAGCCTGATACGCCTCCGGTGTTGTTGGGATTAGGGGTGGCTGTTGAGCTTGCATTGGGATTGGTTACCGAACCAGACCTAGGATCCACCATTTCGTTTTTCTTTCAGACGATTGAAGAACTAAATTTGTAGCCGAGAGATTGATCTCCAGCCATGGTCGCCAATTGTTAATACCAAAAAATCGCTCATAGGTAAAACAATGTACTGTTGAAGTGCTTTCCTTAGGTTCGAAATAAAAATCGTACAAAACGAACCTAAACCAAGAAGTTGGCCGTTCACGTTTTGCTTCAGTTACAAAGAGAGAAAATGGGTTGATCTTAGAAGAGGGAAAGCAAAGAAAGTTGAGGAAATCAGTGGTGATTGAATTTTTTATGTGAGGTTTTTGAACTATGAAAGAAGAAGAGCATGAGAATGATAAGCTTGTTCTCCCCTTCTGAATAGGCAAAGGCACCTATTTATAGTCGTAGGGAACACTCACTATTTCCTCGTAAGTAGTGGGGATTGTGGAGTTATGGAGAGATGAGAATAGTGGAGATAATGGTATGGTTATGTCGGAAGTTTCTGGAAACCGTACACCATTACTTGGCCACTTCCTTTAACCGCTTTTAACTACTACCACTACTTGTAACTTCCTTATCGTGGGGTGTTGCCACGCCGCACGTTGCTGTAAACCACCAGACCAATACCCATAAATAATTCCCCTGTGTAACATGTTTTGATTTATCGTAGGAATTAATAGAGTCATGGATTTTCTCTAGTCTCTTCCAGATTGTCACTGAAAAAGCGGGGGTACAACAACCACACCCAATATTTCGTTCGACAATCTAAATAGACAAACTCCAATATACTTTCAAGAGAATCAACTAGACAGTCAGACTCAATCTATAGAAAAGTATGTCAAAGATTTTAGTATCTCTATCTCTTAATTCAATCCGCAATCAGCAACTAGGAATTTGCGATCCCGATTGAATATAAGAGGAATAACTTGAACGGTACCAAAGACCAATGCTCAAGGATCAGTCAATTTCAATCAACAACCAAAGGTTGGATTTACCAATTGATCGATTCAACGCACAACCTGTGATATTTCTATTATATAACAAAATATAATGCGGAAAAGAAATAACACAGACACCAAAAGTTTTGTTAACGAGGAAACCACAAATGCAGAAAACCCCCAGGACCTAGTCCATCTTTGAATACCACACTGTATTAAGCCGCTACAGACACTAGCCTACTACCAATTAACTTCGGACTGGAATGTAGTCGAGCCCTAATCAATCTCACACTGATCAAGGTACAGTTACGCTCCTTACGTCTCTGACCCCAGCAGGATTCTACGCACTTGATTCCCTTAGCTGATCTCACCCACAACCAAGAGTTGCTACGACTCAAAGTCGAAGACTTGATAAACAATTCTTTCTCACACAGAAAAGTCTATTGGAATAGATAAATCTGTCTCCCACAGAAATACCTACGAGTTTTGTTCCGTCTTTTGATAAATCAAGGTGAACAGGAACCAATTGATAAACCAGACTTATATTCCCGAAGAACATCCTAGTATTATCAATCACCTCACAATAATCTTAATCGTATGGTAGCGAAACAAGATATTGTGGAATCATAAACGATGAGACGAAGATGTTTGTGACTACTTTTTATCTTGCCTATCGGAGATTAAATCTCGAGAAAATCTTAGAGAAGATAGTACTCAATCACGATAGAAAACAGCAAGATCAGAACACGCAACTACAGAGAAAATAGTTGGGTCTGGCTTTACAATCCCAATGAAGTCTTTAATTCGTTAACCTACAGGTTTTCGTGAAAAACCTAAGGTTAAAGGAGAATCGACTCTAGTCGCAACTAGTATCACATAGGAGGTGTGGGGATTAGGTTTCCCAGTTGCTAGAGTTCTCCTTTATATAGTTTTCAAATCAGGGTTTGCAATCTAAGTTACCTTGGTAACAAAGCATTCAATATTCACCGTTAGATGAAAACCTGATTAGATACAATCTAATATCTTTCAACCGTTAGATCGAACTTAGCTTGTTATACACAAATGAAATGTACCCTCATTTAGGTTTATGTAACCGTACCTAAACGTGTACACCATGTTGGCTCAACAGTAGTTAACCGAGGTTAGCTATATGAACACTCTCATATCAACCTTATTCATCTTAACCATAACTAGTTCAAATGACTCAAATGAAACTAGTTAAAGAGTTGTTCAATTGTTATATTCTCAAAGAAGTATACAAGAACGCAATTGAAGCAAAATCGGTTTGATTCACTCGAATCAATTCATGAACATTATAGCCATGGTTTGCAAAGAATGCATTCCTTATTATATAAATGTATTTGTTCATGTTACAACCGATTTTAGAACTTTAATCATTCAAGTATGCAAACGGGTACGCATACTTGTAGTAGCTGGACCAAGTTTGGTTTTCGCCAGTATGCGAACGTGTACGCATACCTCCAAACCCAGCAGAATTTTCCGGTCACAAACCTTTCGCCAGTATGCGTACGGGTACGCGTACTTAGGTTACCGGACTTCTCAAACCAACAGGTACGCATACGGGTATGCATACTATGGTTCCCGGACATGGATCACATATATGCAAGAGTGCACAACATGTTTATAATCCAATGTTGGTTAAGTGTTCTAAACTCTATTTCAATCATTGAAACATTCTTAGAGGATGACAATAGCCGTTTTCACATACTATTAACATCAAAGCAATTTTCAAGTTATTGAAATAATCATAACGAAACATTCCAAGTCTACACCAAATGATTGTATCACACAAACCATGTAAGATGTTACTCGGCGATTTTCACATGATCATCTTTTGACTTTCGTCAAGAATATAAGATGAACTTGGTTGAAGTTAAAGTTTACCAACACATATTTCGAGAAATATGTAAGCGAGTTAAACTTAGCTCGAAATCTCAAATGTGTATAATCGAAAACTATAATAATACGACTTTTGTCTCAATATAGGAGATAGAGTAGAAATAGACTTTCTAAGTGATAGATGAGTTTCAGTCTCCACATACCTTTTGTTGATGAAGTTCCACAAGATCTCCTTAGTAGTTCTTCGTCTTCAATTGATGAACGATGTGAAGTCTAATGCTCAACTACACAATCTATCCTAGTCCGAGACATTACTACAAGTAGATTAAAAATCAAGACTTATAGCTTTGGTCACTAACATTGACAAACAAGCTTGAGATAGCAACGCTTGCGAGTTCGACCGAGCAGTGCTCTAACAGTCACGATACACTTGACTGAGTAATAGCCTAAGCTAGTCAGGCTTTGTCGAAGTGGCATAGCTTGAAGACACAACTCAGCACCATGGTTATGGTTAGTGTGACTAATAATGAGTTTTCCATAAGATGGCATTACAAACTACCAGCCATAATAATACACGAAAGTTCCATAGTGCACCAGGTTTATAGCTAGCCGAGTCGTGGCGCGATGCACGACCTAGCTGATAGTTAGCCATGGCGCGGGTATCGACCTTGCCGAGTCGGCATGTACATGGGTGCTAGGAGGTTTGGCTATGTTGGTTCGTGGCCATGAATACGACTTGGCCGAGAAATTAAGTGGTCGTGGCCACGGACATGAATAGGCTAGGCCGAGATACAAGGAGGTCGTGGCCATCTTAGGCTAAGCCGGGAGACAAGGAGGATGTGGCCAGCTTAGTCTAAGCCTGGAGATAAGAAGGCCGTGGCCATGGTTAGCCAGGACGGGAGACAAGAAGGTCGTGGCCATAGACATGGCTAGGATAGGAGGTAAGGAGGCCGTGGCCACAGTCATGGCTAGGCCACCAGACAAGACGGTGGTGGAAAGATAGGCTAGGCTTATAGCAAGGTAGTCGTGGCCAATTAGGCAAGGTCAGGCCGAGAGACAAGGAGGCCGTGGCCAAAGGCATGGCCCGACTAAGAGACAAGACGGTCGTGGCTAGCTAAGCTACACCGTAAGATAAGATGGCCGTGGCCAGCTAGGATAGGCTTATAGCGAGGTAGCCGTGGCAAAAGGCATGGCCAAGCTAAGAGACAAGGCGACCGTGGCCTGGATAGATAGTTGGCTAGCTATGAAGTTGGTGGCCGTGGCTAGATTATGAGACACAACCACATTTGCTTGGCTATGGAGTACGGCAAGGTTAGCCTGGCAATGGAGCGCGGCCACGTTGGCGCTGGCACTCTGTTTTTAGCATATATAACATATTTAAGGAATTCAACCGTGGAAGTTCTGCGACTCGAAGTAATGTTCAATATGATTTCGTACTATATAGTGTGCTTCTAATAGTACTTTTATTCAAAATGGCGTAATAGCTCATTATGAATATTTATAATTTGCACCATCGTAGACTGATCAATGCATGGAAATTCATATGGCCGTGCATAAAATAATGAGAGTTCAGCTGGGTGAAGCTCTAAAATCTTGCAGGAATATTGAAGGCCAGTGTGGCCATTAGCTGGATACGCATTCTCAATTATCTTACGGAATATGATGTAGAAGTACGAATCTATAATTCTGAAGCCAGGTCAGGAATTTATACATATTTTATTTCATGTTTCTGCAGCTGGGCAGAGGCAATATTATAATTTTCTCCCTTGTCAAAAATTCACCATCAACAACAGCATGTTCGGCTATGGTGCCTGATCCATCCTCCACATTGACATGTCCTTAATGTAATATTAAGGGTCATAAACTCTCTAATTATTTCAAGTACAAACATAAAGTAAGGTATGTCAACAAACTGTAACGGAGAGCCAGTCAATTAGAAAACAAGCTCAAACTTGTTCTGAAATCAAATTCATCCGAGGTATGTAAATTTAAATTCTCTCCTAAGAAGTTGATTTCTAAGGAAAATGTTAGATCACTATAGAAAAGAACTAGGTCTAAATGACCTATAAAGAGGGATGTTGATAATTTTGTACATGAATCTTGTGGTGAACAGATTATTGTTCACCCCAACACAGTCTAACTGTGTTGAAAAAGCTTCTTGTTTCATGTGCCCGAATTTCGAAGAGAGACAAGAGTTATGCACAATCGAGCTCTAGGGTCAAAAACTATTATAATTTGTATCTTGAATATTATTACTTGAATTTCCATCTGTTCTATTCATTTTTTATCAACTTTCAAGTAATGGTATTGAAAAGATTTCACCCTAATTGAATAAACAGGTTAAAATCGACATTTTACCCTTCTCAGGGTTATTTGTGTTGATTGTACGTGAACCCTACTTACACTGTATATAGGTTTCGTATCCCTGCATTCTTTTTTCTTCCTTGAAACTCTTTTCATCAAAAGGTTGCTTGTGGAGCTGTTTTATTTATGTTGTTTTCTCAAAACCCATATTTCAAAATTATGGAGACTCCAAGCATCATCTCTTCTGATGGAAAAGATGTCAATATGATTGTGAAGCCGTCAATCATGAAGGAAAAAGAGAAATCCCATTCCTCTACAACTTTGAAGAGAAAAAGGAAGAATATGAAGAAACCAAGAGCTAACACCTCAAATCTTCAAAAGTTTTCTGTTATTCTTGAAGAAATAAAACAAACAAGGATGGAGATTCAGCAAATAAAGGCTATCGTACTAAGATCTCTTGAAATTCAAAAGGCTCTGGTTCGGCAACAGTCAAGAAGGTTTGTTGGAATTGTCTCCTTTCTTTGTGAACCTTATGTTCCAATGTCTGTTGACGACAAAGTGTTCGGGGACGATAAAGAGTTTTTCAAGAATCTTAATGTCTAGAAAACTTCTTATGAGAATTTATTCTTATGTTTAAGAAGGATAACTAGGGTTTGGTATAGCAAATATTGTGATTACACATAGCTATTTCCAACGATTTTCATCTTGCAATGTTTTTAGATTTATTTATTTAAATTCTAAGTTATTTGGAAGATGATCTTGCAGTATTTAATATTAAATGTTTTATATATTGCAAATGTCTTATGAGATATATATGCGTTTACATTCGTGAACTGTGCTATTATCTCATATATGCTCAAAAGTTAAGTCTATTATGTCTTTATGCAAATATTGATAAAAGATAGAATGAACTTTTTGAGAAAATTCCGCAGTATTGATCTTTCCCTGATCCACTATTATGTGAAAGTACTGTATTTACTCTGTAAGTTTTCTTATATTAAGTGTTTCCGGTTAAATTAATCATAAAGGTTCTCCTTTGATTAGTTTAATCGATGATATTTTGTACATTAACCATTCACGTCCAAAGAAATCCTTCTTTTCTCGTAAAAGTAAGGTTGCTCTTGTTGTTCTCTTTGGAATGACATCAAATGGGGGAGAGTTCTTAAATGAACTTGTGCTTAATTGCCATATCTTTGTGGGGAGAGCGGTTATGGAATTTGAAGGGGTTAACTTGTATCTTAATAAACTCCTTGATGAATACACTAAGTTTCGACTATGTGAAATCATCGAAACAAAGTTGATATGTTCCTTTTAGTCATGAATTATCTTTTGATAATTTATTATGATCCCATAGTTTTCGTACCTTTGCCAATTTATATTGACAAAAAGGGGGAGAATTATTTGGTAGTTCACACTACATACATATGGTTTACGGATCATTATGTAAGGGGGAGTGGTTTTCATTATAAGATGGAAGTATTGACTAAGGGGGAGTGATACATATCACCGTAGTATGATCTCAAAGTTGTGATGCAATTGGACTTTGATTCTATACAATAATATTATGACACTAAATAACAATGATTGAGAACTTTCGTTTTCGTATTGTTATTGCTACGGATCTTCAACAACAATGATGCTGAGTTGAACACATTCAAAATTGATGGAGAACTTGAAGTAACGAAGAATTCAAGGAAGTTGAAGAGCCAAGGAAATCAAGCATGATGGATCAGAATCTATAAAGTTTATTTATTTTGTAATCCATATGTATTGATAGTTTTGTCACTAAAATTGACAAAGGGGGAGGTTGTTAGAGCACTGCTCGGTCGAACTCGCAAGCGTTGCTATCTTAATCTTGTTTGTGAAGTTTAGTTGATCAAAACTATATACTTGATTTCTAGTCTACTTATAGCTATGTCTCTTATTAGGATAGAAGTGTGTAGTTGAGCTTTAGACTTCACGGCGTGCACCAATTGAAGAAGAAGATCTACTGAAGAGCTTGGAGGAACTTCATCGACAAAAGGTATGTGGATACTAAAACTTATCTATCACTCAGAAGTCTATTTTATTATATCTTCTAAAGAGACTAAGTCGTATAGCTATATAGACTTTTATAATATACACATTTGAAATTTCGAGCCGAGTTTATCTCGTTTATATATTTCTCGAAATACGTGTTAGAAGCTTTTAGATTTAGCTAAGTTCATCATCTACTTGATGAGTTTAGTTGGAAACAATTTATTTGTTGGAAACTAAATATTAAGTCAAGATGATCATGTGAAAATTACCTTGAACATCTTACATGATTTGTGTGAGACAATCATTTGATGTTAACTTGGGAAGTTTCGTATTGATCGATCAATCACTTAAAAATTACTTGAAGCTAGTGGTATGTGTAGGATTACCATTGTTGTCTCCTAAGGATGTTTCAATGATTAAATGAGAGTTTAGAACTACTACCAATGTCTGGATATAACACAGGTTGTATACTTTGTATGCGAACTATGAAATCTAGTTCAGGTCCGGAACTTTTATTTACGAACGGGATTACCCATGAAAGGTCCGGAACTGTGTTTCGCGTACTCTGTTCGCGAACACAGTGGTTAGGTTCTAAAATCGGTAAGTATGACTTTTCATACTCATGAACTCAAGATCGTTTGCGAACTAAGGTCCCTGGAACTTTAATGAAATAAGGTATGAAAACTTGTTTTGCAAACCGTGGCATTATGTTCATGAATTGGTTCTTGTATAAGTACTTTGTATAACTACAAACCAAACCGAATATGTTTCAAATTGTTCATGGATATTTCTATGAGATAGTGAACATTTGAACAACTCTCTTAAAGCACATTTAGATTCACTTGATTATCTATCATGATTGATTGATCATCATATTTGATCTAGAAGTGTTAGATGAATGTGGCTATACTATAAGTGTTCATATGGCTAACTTCAGTTAACTGTTATTGAGCCAACGGTTATACACGTTTAGGTACGGTTCATCCATATCTAAATATAGGTATATTTCATTTGTGTGTATCAAGCTAATACCATCTAACGGTGGAGATTGATTACTTAGTTTCTAAGCAGACTTAACTTGAATCTTAAATCAGGAGTTCATCTAACGGTGAATATCAATTGCTTTGTTACTAAACTATCTTAGCTTTGATTGTAAGCAGTCCTGATTTGAAAGACTATATAAGGGAGAACTCTAGCATCTGGGAAACCTAATCCCGACAATCTCATGTGTCCTAATTGCAAACTAGAGTCGATTCTACATTAACTTAGGGTTTTCCAAAACCATTATTAGGTTAACGACTTGAAGACTTCATTTGGGATTCGTGAAGCCAGATCCAACTATTTTCTCTGTTGTTGCGTATTCTAATCTTACTTTTTCTATCGTATTGAGTTTTATCTTCTCTAAGATTTACTCGAGATTTATCTCCGATATGTAAGATATAAAAAGTAATCACAACAGTTATTCGTCTCAGACTCTTATGATTCCGCAATAACTTCTTATGTTAATCAGTTAGGTTATTGTGAGGTGACTAATATTTTTAGGCTTCTCTTCGGGAGTATAAGATCGGATTATTAGTTGAGTTTCCTGTTCACCTTGATTTATCTAAAGACAAAAACAACACCAGAATAGACTTATCTGTGGGAGACAGATTTGCTTATAAGTCTTCGACTTTGGATCGTAGCAACTCTTAGTTGTGGGTGAGATCAGCTAAGGGAATCACGTGCGCAGAGTTCTGTTGGGATTCAAGGGGCGTAAGGAACGCGACTGTACCTTAATCGGTGTGAGACTTGGTTAGGGCTCAACTACATTCTAGTCTAAAGTTAACTTGTAGTAGGCTAGAGTCTGTAGCGGCTTAATACAGTGTGGTGTTCAAATCTGGACTAGGTCCCGGGGTTTTTCTGCATTTGTAGTTTCCTCATTAACAAAATTTCTGGTGTTTGTGTTATTTCTTTTCTGCATTATATTTGTTTATACAATTGAAATATCACAGGTTGTGCGTAGTTCAATCACAGTTGATAAATCCAACCTTGTTTGTTGGATAGGACTTGATTGACACTCGGACATTGGTCCATCCGAGTCATTTGCATATCAATCAGTCTCACGAATTTCTATCCAGTTGATTTACTGATTGTATTGAGAAAGAGATAAAGCTATTTGATATCTTTCTTGATTGAGTCTCACTTTTAAGTTGGCGCTCTCGGAATTATATTGGAGTTTAGTCCATACAGATTGCCGAACGAAATATTGGGTGTGGTTTTTATACCCCGCGTTTTCAATAACTATGTGCACACTAATGATCAACAAGTGTACAAATATGTACACATTAAAAATCAACATGTGTACAATTATGTACACATTGAGAACATGTTTTAATTTATGTGCATATTAAGAACCTTTGCGTTCCTCGGTCCATTCGTGCTTCATCTGCAACTCTAAAACTAAACAAGTAAGAATCGTACACAAAAAGTTTTCTTGACTAACTAATTCTCAGTTGATATGGAAGCTAAGGTTCTCAATGTGTACATAATTAAAAACATCTGCGAACAGGTTGTTTTTCCAATGTTATTATGAACAGTGGTAAAACAACCTGTCCGCACTTCCCCACGACATCTTTTAATTCCGGACAAACAAAGATGGAAACTACGGGCATATACATGATATATACTAAGAACAGTTTGACAAAAATCTAAAGATGCTCGCAATTTATTAGAGAGCTCCACCTCAAGTTGTTTCATCTACTTTTTGTGGGACAGAACTTTATAAAATTTTCGATCTGATCACCGTCTAAAATTAATTCGTCTATTCCTAGTACTACATCATGTGACAGGTCAAACTATACTAGAAATTTTCATGATGACATACAAGTCAGTAAACTATACTATAAATTACCAAACCTATAGTGGAGGACAAAAAGACGAACAAATCAATTATCATTTTTCACACATTTTCTACAATAATGATTGTTAAACTAAAGATTGTATTGATAGTTTCTAGCACACGGAAAAAAAAAATGCATATGCACTTACATTTGCGACTTGGTACCAACATATAAGAATTGAAAACAGCAAAAACACTTAATACTGGTGATTATCGACGTAGCTACTGGTGATTATCGACGTAGCTAGACAAGGATCCGTACCTAGCCGTACCAAATGGCTCGATTTTGACGTGGACTTTCATGCAAAGGCGATTGACATGCCGCCTAGCATCTAAATTATCAAGGCCATATCCAAGATAACATTGAATTGCTTAAAAAAGTCCACATCAAAGCCGGGATCTTTCACATTTGCATGGTATGGAGTTACGTTCATTGAAGGCCTAGATCTTAAGACTGCATCTCCAGCAACCTGTTTATAGGAGGGAAAAAAAAAAAATATTGTAAACAACAGTATCTCAATCAGTTACTTACAAATAAGACCCCAATGTGAACCCAAATGGCATCTACTTACCTTGGCCTTAACCTGCCCCACATGCGATTTTCAAAACAAAAGTTTCATATTGAGGTTGCTCGCTTCAATTGTGTCCACGTCAATCTGAAACATAAAATTACCAGTTTTACACTTGAATCCATCCCTAGGTATGTTGGTAAGCTGACAGTTCTACGGGACGTCGGGATCACGTTTCAGCCGCCGGAATTAGGGGATACCCCCACATACATGTGCTGCTTGCACAGATTCTTAGTTTTGTAAGTAAAGCCTAATCCCTGTGGGGACTAAGATTAACATCACTTTTTCTATCTAGAAACCAACATAAATAGATAGCCTTAGCTCTATTTTAGCGCAAGTTGGCATTAATCATTCATATTTATGATTCAAGAAAAAATAAAATCAGATCATTTTGTTTCGTTGAAACTATATTTTTCCACACTTCTCAAAAATATAACATCCTAAAATCTCAGCATATTTATTCTCTTTGCAATATTTACACTTGACATTTACAAATAAGAAGTGAATCGTAAAATCAAAACCTAATAATATAACAAACAAGGGTTTTCAAAGATGGACCTTTCAATTGATGTTTAAAAATCTTAACATTTCAATCAAGAAGAACAATTAGGGGTAAAACCAGATTTCTAATACCCAAATACCGAAATCAACAAAAAAATAGATAAATACAACAACAAATTCTTAACATTTCAATCAAGAAGAACTAGCTACGAATTGAACTGAACTTTCGTTACCTCAATCAAATTTGAGTATGAAATTAAGGTCAATTTGAGTGTTGCTGAAAGATGTGATGTGATATGATGCTGAAATTAAGGTCGATTGAACTTATCATCATCATCTCACTTCCCTTCCCAAAAATGACGCTAATTCTTGAGTGTAGCTTCATCAATTGAATCTCAATTCTTTGTCCATGTAAATCATTATTCCAAAATAATTACAGCACCTTGTTTCTCTAATTTCCTAACCACAAATAACACAAACATCTAATTTGCATAAGCACTAAAGTATCCAAACTCAAACCCTAAAAATCTACAAAAGAAATAACAAATCATGTAAAGAAAATCTTGGAAGAAATATTTACAAGAGCTATTGTATCAACAAGAAATGCTCGTCGTTTACCTTTCTTTATATGTCATCTGAAAAATCCGTCTACAATTATATCTATTAAAATACTCAAAGATGGAGTAGCAGAAAACCTAATCGATGATGAAGACGAAGAAATAATTGAAATTCTATTAGTAATTGTTGTTACCAAACATTTTTATTGCAATTGTTGTTGGTGATCTCATCGAATATCGGATTCAGGCTTGCTGAATCAAGTGCTAATTGATACTCAAATTTTGGTTTTGAAGATGGAGGTTGAATTGGTTTATGTTTTCTTAAACTAAATCTACGAATTTTAACTCCACTGATTATATCAAAACTTGTTGAGTTTTGCTTTCAGGTTTTTCTCTCGACGAAACCTAATTCAGTTTCAGAAACGAGAAGAGAGAAGAAATGAATATAGCTAGGAACAAGCTACTCTGGATTTAATATGAGGGTTATTTTTGTCATCTAAAGAATTCATTTTGGACTAAACTGGTCATAAAAGACTGACTCATTCAAGATTAAGTAAATTTGGACCTCCTAGTACTAGGCTTGAAGGGACAGGACTAGAGTGTCTAAAGCCCAACTAATATGGGATTAAATGTAAATTTCTACATTCACGTGCTGGATTTAACAAAGAAAATTGTTTGTTTCTTGGCATAATTCTCTGTCTGTTTTGTGCCATATGTAGCCAAGCTCATTTGTGAGTGACAGTGCTCGTTTTTGTCGCACACACCATTTAACTTCTCATTTAGCTATTTATTGTAACGGTGATCGGATTTGCTTGTAATCCCTGCAAATTGTCTAAATCAATAATATTAGCCAACCAACAAGTCCAAGCTAATATAAATAGTGGTAATTATATAATTGTCCCTTGTTTTGATGGGCTTCATAAATACGCTTATCACACAATAAATATACCCCTCTTCATCTATAAACCCATCAGGGGTCCATTAAAAAAAAATGTTTCCATATTTATCCTTTTTCTTTTAACCTACAATTGGATCTAACCACTTCCTAAATTTCTTTATCTTCTTTCTCTCCTTCTCTTTCAACCACGAACAACATCTCTGTACTACCACCACCAGATCCGCCGCCGTCACCACCACGTCCTCTGTTATTAACATCAGATTTATTAATATCTTCATGTTCAATTTCAATTGATTTGAAAATGTTATTTATTGTTCTTCATCCTTTTATGTTAAAGATTGATTTTCAGATTCAGAGATCGACAAATTCGATTTTTGGTTTTCAATTTCGTAGTTTTATCTCTATTTTGTGTTCGATTTCAACTTATTTGAACTTCTTATGAATTATTCTTCATCTTTCTAGGTTAAAGATTGAATAATTTTGAGATCTGTCTAGTTTGAAGTAGTGGAGGATATCAATTGAAGAGAAGAATTGATGATATTCAATTTACTTTGAAGTATTTGTTCAAACTAAATCCACATATTGTGATGGTACAGAAATCAATTTTGTTTGTTTAGTTTATTAGGTTGTAACTTTAATTTCTTGTATGTTCTAGATCTTAACCACATTTTTATTGATATTTTTTTTTTTGTATGTAGTTAGATTCTTAGGTTTTTGGTGGATCATTTTGATGTTTTTTCGTTGATGTTTTATTTCATGGTCAAAAAATCTCTGGACTTCAGTTTTTATGGGATCAGCTTTTGTTGTTGATCCCATTTACGGGATCAACTCCTGTTGTTGACAGCATTTTTTATGGGATCAACTACTGACTCCTATTGTTGACAGCATTTACTTGGATTAGTATAGTCATGCTTGTAGTTTAAATCATGTTTGTTAAAAAAAATTAGCTTAATTTCTTGCTTGTTTGTGTTTGTGTATTGTTGTTCGACTAATGGTTGTGGTGGTGTTGTTGGATTTTGTAGTTGTAAAGTTCTTCAAATGTTGAATTTGTGGTGTAATGGTAGCATGACTGACTCAATGTCAGATGATGCGTGTTCGACTCACGCCAAGTTCACTCATTCCTATATGTCATTATTTTTTTGTATCAAAGATGGTTGTTGCATAAATTTTTGATTCACTGCTCTAGCACGAAAGGGCTTGATGTGTTGAAGTTGATTCACTACAACTTTTTTTTGCATCTTTTTTAGGTTTCATACTAGTTTGAGGTTTTTTTTTTAATGCTTTTTGGTTTGAAATTGTTATATTTGTAATGACATACATTCTGATTTATTTTTATGAATGTTATTCATGTGTTTCTTAAGGATATGTCAGTTTGCAGGTTCCAGATTTATTGGTTTTTACAGGAAACAGACTCATATAAATGGTGTCAACTCCAACTGTTGATCCCATTTTTTTGTGGATCAACTTCCATTGTTGATCCCACTTAATGGATCAACTTCAATTGTTGATCCCACTTAAAGGGATCAACATTGGTTATTGAAACTATAATCTGGAAACATTGTTCCTGGGTTCCACCTTTTTGTATCAACTTTGGTTGTTGACTCCATTCACTGGGATCAACTTTGATTGTTGACGCACACAAAAAACTGGAATTTGTATTAGTAAAGTTATTTTTAAACTTTTAATTTTTGGATCAACTTCGGTTGTTGACACCTAATTTTGATGCCGGCGGTGGTGGCGACGACGGTTGTGGCGGCGACGGTGACAGCATCATCAATGATGGTGGTGGTGGAATATCAGTGGCGGTGGTAGAATATTAGTGGTGGTTTTAGTTAATAAGTGGTGGTGGTTGTGGAGTGGTGGTGACGGCGGTGCTGGTGGTGGTGGAATGGTGGTGATGGTGGTGGCTGTGAAGTAATAGAGAAATTTTATTTTTAAGGGATAAGGTTTTTAAATGAAAAATAATATTATAAGTGGGGGTATTAAGGTAACATATTTTTTTAATGGAGAAGGTTTTTAAATGATAGGGGTATATTTATTATTGTATAAGGGTATAATTATTGGGTGTCAAAACTAAGGGTATTTAATTAATATACCCATATAAATATAGGTGTTAAATGTAGCACTTACGTGCTTATTAAGAGTCAAGTGGGTTGTAAAATGGATTTAAAAAACAATGTTCAGTAGGTTATGAAAGGGGCGAGCACCTCTTCAATTGATCCCATTATTCCCTCAGGTTTTAAAACTCAAAATAGATCTGAAGGTTTGGAAGAAGAGGAGGAAGTTGTCACAAGTCAGTTACAAAATGAAGTTTCATAGATTAGCCTCTCAAAACCATTTTCATATGAGCCAAATTTGGTCTCGATTAGAAAATTGATCTCTAAATCTAAAGCTACGGGCTTCTTTCCTAATAGTACTCTAAGTACAGAAAGCAATAACCTCCCTAAAACTTTTAGTGACCTCAATAGGATTTCAGCTTCTACTTTAAAGGAGACTGGTTCTATCATGGGATTAGGCTTCCCTACTTCGAAACAAGATTTTCAAGGAATGTTTGGTGACCTAGTGAAAAATCATGATGGCTTAACTATTGAGGATATATGAGTCTATTATTTGATAACTACTAGTATGTTTTGGTGCGCTGGTGATAGACGCATTATTGTGTCTAATATATCTCAATTGTATATATTGTTAGTATTCGATTTTGTATTTATTTTGTTATTTTATGTCTTTGTAGGTATTTTTAGAGAAATAAGCTCTTGCGGTGAAATTTGCTCGAAAACTGGTGTTTTACACCCTAGGATAGAGTTTTAAAGGCACCCCAGAAATGCACCGGAAGAACCCCAAAAATGTGTCGGAGGAACCCCGGAAAAATTACTATCTACGCCCAAAAATTACTATTTGCACCCCATAAGACAATTGCTAAAGGGACACCCGTGCAAGATTAGGGGGAGGACATCTTCTTCTCAAATTAAAAAAATAAATTTTGGCGGGAAAACCATTTCTTCTCTGGCAGAATTTCGATCGGATGTTTGGACGTGATTTAGTGAGATTCAATCCCTGAAACTTAGTGGGTAGACGTGATATGACTATAGAAAACTGGTATGGGTGTTCGTTTGGATCAAAATTGGCTGAATCGTGTCATGGAGCAAAACAGGGAAGCACGTGCATGAGAGAAATATTTCACGGGATTGCATGAGTTTTGGAGAATTTGAACGTGTATGATGACTAGAGCAACAGTTTGGAGCGTAAATAAATTATATTTGGAGATTAATCCAGCTGCAAACGTGTGGAGAAGATAAAACAGGAAATTATTGCAGTGAGAATAAAAATAATAAAAAGAAGATTTTTTGAAGTTATGGAGGAGATTCGATGCATCTTTCGGGTATAAATAGATTACCCAGGTCATATAGAAGGGGTGTCGAGAGTTTGGGGGGCTGAGAAGGCTTGAGGAGGCGAGAATCAGAGATTTACAGGCTCCGCTGCTGCTGCTGTTTCTGCTGGTGTAGAACTGAAGAACACGAAGAACATAAGACACACGAGAAACAGTCGCAGATGAGTATCGTTCTTCAACAGCATACCACATTTATCGTTTATAAACATCACCTGATTGTAACGATGACTTCTGTAACGACCATTAAGTGTTGCAGATACGTTGTATTATTATTTCCCTTCAATAAAAACACCTTTTGAGCCATGTTTCTATCTTTTGAGAGTGTTTTTGATATGATGAGCTAAATCCCAACGCTGGGACGACGGAGGAAGCCGAACTTCATACATGGGTAACTTTATTTTTATTCTTTTTATGACTTTTGCACTAAAATTAACTGAAATATGATTTTGATTAATTAGTTATTATTTTATTAGATGTCCCATGCTTGCTTAGATGTTTGATGTCCCATGCTTACGACTTATAACTAATGTTTTGAGAATCTACCATGGCAAAATAAGAGTCCATGTTTAAATTTCTTGAGCTAAAACTGTCAAAGAATAACCAATTGAACCTTATGTTATGAAGATTGGCCAAATCCTGAGTTCCATTACCTCTCACCATTGTTTATATTCTTTG
Source organism: Papaver atlanticum (assembly GCA_023531105.1). Classification (NCBI taxonomy): domain Eukaryota; kingdom Viridiplantae; phylum Streptophyta; class Magnoliopsida; order Ranunculales; family Papaveraceae; genus Papaver; species Papaver atlanticum. Next base: position 3,368,755 of record JAJJMB010003267.1, on the reverse strand, counting down.
TATATAATTATTTAGTATTTTAAAAACTTTAATCTCTACAAGTCCGAGAGTTTGAACTCATTTACTACAACAACTTCAAAATCACATCAATTTTTTGCGCCGCTGCCGGGGATTTGTTTTTAGATTTAGAGTTTTTAGATTTTTGTTCTTTTTTACGTTTCTTGGGTATTTGTCTTTTTGTTGCAGGTTTTGAATCAAAGAGGAATTGGAGACGAAAGACCTAGGGGATTAAAAGCTAGACAAAGCGAAAAGAACGGAGAAAAGACGAAGATATTTTATTTTTATTTTTAATTAGATTTTATTTGTATTTTTAGATTTCATTTTTAGAAATTGTAAATAGGACTTTATTTTTTAAATTATTTTTTTTTGAACCTTTTTTTTTTGAACCTTTTTTTTTTTTTTTGGGACATTGGACTTTAGACTTTAATTTTT
>JAJJMB010003267.1:3354123-3368313 GCA_023531105.1 Papaver atlanticum | reverse complement strand
GTTTGCAGGGAAGGACGACGATTACGATATCGTCTCGGCCCCTCGGGTTCGTACACTGACATAGGAGTCAGTGGTCCGAGTCGACTATAACCGTTTCATCGCCCGTCTGGTACGGGAGGTAAGCTTCTAAACACCCGCGAATCCTCTGTCAGCGGGTTTACTGTCTTCCTTAAGGTGCATATATGTTGAGGTTTTGAATACGGACTTTAATTTCCTAGTAAAGGGCAAGGCCAGGCCATACAAGATAAGGGTTCGGATTTCATCACCGTTCTCTTCTTGCTTAGGAACATATAACCTACGCGAACCCAAGCTTAAAATACTGATTAGAACGAGACCGATATGGTAACTAGCTTGTAGGAAAGTCATTCAAAGGGAAGTATTGGGTATCTTATTAGCTTAACTCAAAAGTTCAGGAAGATTACTGTGAGTCGACTAGAGCCGCCCTAACGGGAAACGTTTCCAAAGAGGTGGGGGTATCAAAGCTCCTCTGAGCTTCCCCTACTTCTCTTCGACTCACTTTATTCGGATCGATCTAGAGAGGTTTGCTAAAACGATACCTAGTTGCCTTTTGGAGGAATAGAAGCTGGTCTAAAAACAATCTAAGGGAGCCATCATGCTTTTTGTTTGCTAGATTCAATAGGTTTGATTTGGTCGAGTCATCCTTGTTTGTGATTGTGTAGAATTCCTCTGTAGTTTGTATTTTCGGGGTGATGAATCCTTTTTAGGAGACGCCACCTGAGATGACGTTACGATACTATAAGCGTAGAAATTCTCATTATCAGGAGACGTCATCTAAAATAACTCTTGGTGAATATATGCATGGGAAACGACATTGGGATGTTCCAACGGTAAGCGAGGAATCATCTCTAATGATCTACGAGAAGTATTATAAACACAGACTGTTTAGTTTGGAACAAAGATTAAGAATTCTTGAATGTCAGAAATTATATTATGATGATGATGAGGAGGATAGTACTGACGAAGAATTTGAATTATGTAGGCATAGTGATCAGGAATCTATTAATCCAATTAAGCTTTGTAATGATTATATTATTTCTAGTTCAAATCCAAATAATTTTTATGATTATTCACCTATTCAAAAGGACGAGGATTTGATTAGGGATACCACCATTTTAGACGATGTGGTTTTTCCTTTTGATTACGAAGACGATAGTGGTTTAGAGGAACGGGTTTATTCTGAAAATGTTGTTTTAGAGTCTAGCGACTTAGAAACAATAGTCTTAGACGAAGAAGATAGACCCGTAGAGATGAGTAAAGATGCACTACCTGATAATAACTTAGAAAAATCAATTGACCATTTCCTAGAATCTGATGATCTAGAAATTAGGGAGATTGTGACTAGTCTATCTAGAGACACTGAAAACTCTAAGTTTGGGGGTGATTATCACTTTCCTAGTGCCTTACCTTTAACTCTCAGAAAGTCCCCTCACTTAGGACTTGATATCTGTGCCTCGCCCATTTTACAAGATTACCTTCATACTCGTTTTCCCGAACCTAATGATGTACAGGAAGAAGTTCAGTCGTTAGAAAACCATCCTCTGATTGATGTGGTTTGCCCAGGCTATGATACCCAGATTGACTTTGTTTTCCCACCAAATAGTTTTCTTCCAAATGTGGGAACGTTTATATTTCAAATGTGTCGAATATTAAGTTCTGAGACTAAGCCTAAGTACTTTAGGTTAATAGAATCGACACATTTACTTAAGAATGACCACTACTCTCATTGTGGTCAATTATGTAAGTCAAATCTGATTGACTTAGAGGATCCTCAGTTATTTAGGTTATTACTTTGTGATTCTAAGTTCTTATTTGAGTTTTTACAGACTCTAGGACCTAATGATTCGGATCCCACCTATGAGGAAATGCAGCCAATGAAAATAATTTATCTAGACCCCTTCATAGAACCTGAACCAGAACCACAGTTATCGATAGTTATCAGGAAACTAGGTAAGGTCATGCGATACTTGTTCACTTTCTTGGCTTATTGTTGTTTCCTATGGTCAGCTCAATTTGGTTTTGAAGACCCACAGTTATTTCGAATGTTACTTTATGATTCGAGTGATTAATCCTTTCCTAGTATGGATGAAGACTTTAAATTTAGCACTTCTTGGGAGGTAACCCATGGTTTATGCGACACGGTAATATCCTTCCTTAACTCTTTTGCTTCAAATGGTAACAGTTTCTCCTTGTTCATGCTTTTAATTTTATCTTTAGAACACTGAGGACAATGTTAGATTTAAGTTTGGGGGTATGGGAGAAACTTTTAGTTGCATTATTAAACTCCAGAGCCTAGAAATTTATGCCTATTAAGGATAGCACTAACCAATCTCAGTGGATGGAAGCATCTTGATTGTAGGAGTTGAGGAACCAATCTGAGTAGATGGAAACATCTAAAGAGTCCATTCATAAAAGCACAGAGCTCAGGTGTTAGAAATAACATAATAGTTTCACCGTATCTCGGAATCATCTTATTACTTTTGTTTTTGTTTTTGCAAATTTTTATGTTGATGTCTACTGGGTTGAAAAAGAGTGATTGAGTTACTAAAAAAAAAAAAAAAAAAAAAAACCTAACCAATTAGACCAATCGGAATAAATATTAACACTTGGATAGCAATATGTGCGTGTTCTCCCTGTCTCCGTCGCCTAAACAAGCGTGGAACGCAGGATCCACGGGAATTACCATGTAATCTGCTGACAAGAAGCATGCGCTTGGATCCAAAAGATCTAATCATGTCGTTAAATAAAAAAAATAAAAATAAAATAAAATAAATGTTTATTATAAAGTCAACCACTGGTTCTCTTGTATATGCCAGCTGAGTTGATGTAGATTTAGGATTATCGACCACTGGTTCCCTTGTATATGCCAGTTATGTTGATATTAGTCCAGACAAGTATCTCAATCCACTAGGTCATAGGTTCATCTTGGCATTGAAGTCCATTCGCAACCATCTATTTCTATATCCATCTTCTTAATCTATTCATGTGATTTGTTTGATTCCGGATATTGATGTCCATAGTGCGACTATCTGAGTAGAGCTCTGTCACTTATATATGAATTTTAGTATGTTTGAGTGCAAACTCGTGTACAACAATTGGAATTTCGCATCAGGGTACTTCTTCCTGTAGTCAACTAGTATGCCAACCAAGGAGGTTCTATAGTGATATTCCAAGGTTCTGCGTAGATAGCTAGGGTTTGGAGTAAAGGTTTTGTGGGTACACCTCTGGTAAACCCTCCCGAGACTATAACTCGGCCACTAGGGCCACCTAGGGGTTAAAAGGCTTGTTGCACACGCTAAGTGCAATCGCGATGCCTGCGACAGTGAGTTAGGATTTTATTTTGTAGATTAAATTTGCTCGGGACTAGCAAATAATAAGTTTGGGGGTATTTGATAGACGCATTATTGTGTCTAATATATCTCAATTATATATATTGTTAGTGTTCGATTTTGTATTTATTTTATTATTTTATGTCTTTGTAGGTATTTTTAGAGAAATAAGCTCTTGCGGCAAAATTTGCTCTAAAAGTGGTGTTTTACACCCCAGGATAGAGTACTAAAGGCACCCGAGAAATGCACACCCCAAAAATGTGTCGGAGGAACCCCGGAAAAATTACTATCTACGCCCAAAAATTACTATTTGCTGCATCTTTCGGGTATAAATAGATTACCCAGGTTATATAGAAGGGGTGTCGAGAGTTTGGGGGGCTGAGAAGGCTTGAGGAGGCGAGAATCAGAGATTTACAGGCTCCGCTGCTGCTGCTGTTTCTGCTGGTGCAGAACTGAAGAACACGAAGAACATAAGACACACGAGAAACAATCGCAGACGAGTATCGTTCTTCAACAGCAGACCACACTTATCGTTTATAAACAGCACCAGATTGTAACGGTGACTTCTGTAACGACCATTAAGTGTTGCAGATTCGCTGTATTATTATTTCTCTTCAATAAAAACACCTTTTGAGCCATGTTTCTATCTTATGAGCATGTTTTTGATATGATGAGCTAAATCCCAACGCTGGGACGACGGAGGAAGCCGAACTTCATACATGGGTAAATTTATTTTTATTCTTTTTATGACTTTTGCACTAAAATTAACTGAAATATGATTTTGATTAATTAGTTATTATTTTATTAGATGGGTCATGCTTGCTTAGATGTTTGATGTCCCATGCTTACGACTTATAACTAATGTTTTGAGAATCTACCATGGCAAAATAAGAGTCCATGTTTAAATTTCTTGAGCTAAAACTGTCAAAGAATAACTAATTGAACCTTATGTTATGAAGATTGGCCAAATCCTTAGTTCCAGTACCTCTCACCATTGTTTATATTCTTTGTATATAAATATTTAGTATTTTAAAAACTTTAATCTCTACAAGTCTGAGAGTTTGAACTCATTTACTATAACAACTTCAAAACCACATCAGCTGGTTGCATTTATAGCTCCATCCTCCGTTACGACAAGTTTTTCTTCTCTTGATCGTATTTGGATTTTCCAAATCTTTATTTTTTAATTTGTTCTTTTGTTTTTTGTTTGAGCTTTATGTTCTCCTTCAGTTGTTCCTGCCTGCACACGGCTTGTGTGCCTTTTAATATATTAATGTTTTCCGATCAATTTTTTTTTTGATTTGACCACTGGGGATTGATTAACAAAAGAAAAGAAGGAGTATGTAAATAGATTGTTGGTGAAGGTTGAGATGACTTCGACAAACAGAGAGAATATATTCTCTAATATTTGGTCAAAGGAAGCCGCGAGAGAAATATTTAGTCGAGCATAAAAATCCAGAAGAAAACAATCTTCTCCGACAGATGACCAGTCGCGGAAATATGGCCGATCAAAAATAAGAAAATAAGATAAAAGAAGAAATAAATGTTCTCTCATAGATGTTTGTCTGAGGGAGTAAAAATTCAGAAAATTTTGTTTTTCTCTTGCAAGATGGTGGCCGAGGCAAAGGATACACTATTAGTCCACGAAACTGAAAATTCAGGTACAGATGAACATGGATTTGGGTTGGGCTTCTACAATAACTAACAAGGGCTCATGCTGGCTATTTGCACTCAACTTCATGGATAAGCGTTGGACTGACATATTTTGGCCAGTTTTGGTTCATTTTGATGATAAGTGCATAATTTATATATTCTTAGGGTAAAATCCATGCTTATATTAGCTATTATTTTTGCATATTACTTGATATTGCATTTTTTTTCTCTCTATTTTGTAGCCTTTGTTAGGACGAATCAACCAAAAAATTGGAAATGGATCTTAATTATTGAGGGAGTGAAAATCTAGTAAGGGAGAAGGGCCAAGGACTAAATGTAAATTATTCAAATACATGATTTATTCTCATCATCATGAGGTCATTTGGAGGTCATATGAAGAAGTTATGAGCAAAATACTAAAATCAACTTTGATTGGGTTTTTTGTTGAGGTTTATTGGGCTTGCGCGAGAAGAGAAAGAAGAATTATGTTTTCTAGTATTTGAGGAGGTTAAGTTAACTATCCTAATTGGATAAGTATCAAGAGGAGGTGGCAATTTTTGATAGTTATCAAGGTTCTTAGTTGGACAGACATCAAGAGTAGGTTACAAAAGACTATATATAGGGGAGGCTTATGTAAAACTTCTCTACACATAAGATTGTAGGTTCTGGTTTACCCCTTTAAAGGAGGAACTGGGAATTTTTTTTTTTTTTAAATAAAATAAAAATAATTTTTCATGCGTTTTAGTAAATCCATGCTTAGGTATTTCTCTTATTGGTTGAGGATTAATTTGAAGTCCTAAATATGGTATTTAAGTGATGAAGTAAGTTTTATTATTTTATTCTCTCTTTAATCGTTTATGTTTTACTAGTACCATCGCCATGTATCATTTTTGTCTTGATTGTTTAAGTTGAAAATTAAATAACCATGATAACATAATGAGATGTTGCCATGCGACTATGCGTAGAAACATAACCTAGGTTAAGTCTGAGTGGATCTTGGGCTGGATTACTTAGAATAACCTAACTCATAGATCTCATTGCTTTCACTGGGCTAAACTTGAGAGGTTCTTACACCAAGTTATTCAGCGGGAAGAACTCACAGAGTGGCTCTTGCACCTTTGATGATTATAGGAGTTTAACCAGAGTAAGCCTGCGATAGGTTACTCTATGGTTATTGAAAAGGAGAGGATATGAAGTACACCACCAACTTTTTTGTTCATCAACCTATATGGAAAAAAATCTAACAAAATTGCAAGTAGACTAACTTAATGATCCTTGAAAATGTGTATATATAGTAAATATCTTTATCTCTTCTCAATCAGAATGTTTAGACTCGAGAGTCCGTGAACCAGATTGTTAAGAAGAGTACTTGGACGATCTCAAAAATTAATCTCCAAGATTAATCTAGTCGTACCCAAATAATCAAATCGGAATTTTGCCAAGTATGGAAATTGTTATTAATCTATCAAGATACGAATTCTACAATAACTAGTCTCGTGATCGATCAAAATTAATATGGACGTATCATAATTGAATACGTACTACATTTTTTATTCCTATTATAAAGATAAACAATATAATGCAGAAAGGGAAAAACATAAGACACTGAAAGTTTTGTTAACTAGGAAACCGCAGCTACAGAAAAACCCAGGACCTCATCCAGATTTGAATATCGAACTGTATTAAGCCGCTACAGGCACTAGCCTACTATCAAATAAGACTGAATTCACTCTCCAAGCAATTCAAATGCAGTCGTGCTCCTTTCTCTCTTGAAACTTGCAAGGCTCTACGCAATTGATTCCCTTAGCTGACGTCCGTTACATCCTAAGTGAAGACTTTTGGTACCAATCTGCCTCTAACAGATAAGCATATTTGATTTCCCTTTACATCGAATAGATCAAGGATTGGAAATATGTTTGCAATAGACAAGGTTAGCAAACCTCATAAATTCGGAACACTTACACTCAGTTAGATGAGAAATCTAGATTATTAACCACCTCTCAAGAACAATCGTAAACTAATCGATCAATTAAGAATAATTTGCGATTTCTATCTATCTCGCTCCTGAAAGAGATCAATAAGACCTCGATAACGAAAAGAACAAGATCAGGATACATGAACTATCAAGGTAAAGATAATTAGACTTGGCTTCACGAATCCCTAAGTGAAGTTTTTCAGTCGTAAACCTAATTATGTTCCTCGATGAAACTTAGGTTCATAGAGGACGACTCTAGAAATTAACTAGGACACATAAGTGTCACAGATTGAATTTCCCAGTTAAATGAGTCTCTCTATTTATATATTTTAAATATTGAGGGTTTCTTAGAATTTAAGCTAAGATAACTTGAGATTCAAGCAAACACTTTCTATGTTTAGATGAAACTCTAATTAAGGTTTCAAGTAAGCATGTGAGAAGTTTGTTTTGAAATCACATAGAAAAATATACACTATCGTTCGGGTACCGGAACCGTGTATAACGATTGTTCTTCGCAAATATGACATTTGAACTTATAAGCAATAATGTAAAAAACTTGAGTAATCTTGACATCAGAAAACATAGTTCTCATGATGTAATTGTGTGCAAACATCATATTCTCAAGTTAATATAATGAGGTTGCACACATCACTAAGTTTAAGTAACGATGGGGTGAGTAGGAGACTCACTACTAGTGCCACAAGTAGACACAACAAGGTCGTTTAACATCACTAGTTTCGGCATTACTATATGTAGATATATATTTTGGAACAGTAGCCCCCCCTTCTCCTGACATCGGAAGATTGCATCCACTTACAACAAGAACTCATGTTTTGAAATCACGAGCTTGTAAAAAGGATTGCATAGCTATTTTCCACCATAAGTAATTTATGTCATCGAAGGCTGGTGGTATGTTAATCGAGATTGCACTCTTACAGACTTATTAGGTCTAAAGATGTTTGCCTGCTCTGGTACTAATTGAAAAGGAGAGGGTACCAAGTACAACACCAACTTTTTCGTTCGGCAACCTGTATGAACAAAACATAATACAATTGCAAGTAGACCAACTTAATGATCCTTGAGAATATGTATGTAGAGTTTATATCTCTTTCTCTTCTCAATCGGAAAGTATAGACTATAAAGTCTGTGAACCTAATTGTTAACAAGAGTACTTGGATGATCTCAAAAGTCTATATCCAAGATCAATCTAGTCGTATCCAAATAATTCAATTCGGAATTCTACCAAGTGATAAACTTATTATCTATATTTCAAGATACAAATTCCATAAGAAACAAATCTCGTAATCGATCAAAATTACATGGACGTATCTACTAAGATTGAAAATGTACTACTTGTGTAAATCCTATTGTTAAGATAAACAATATAATGCGGAAATGGAAAAACACAAGACACCATAAGTTTTGTTAATGAGGAAACCGTAATAGAAGAAAATCCCTGGGACCTTGTCCATATTTGAACACCAAATTGTATTAAGCCGCTACAGACACTAGCCTACTATAAGACTTTGAACTAGAATATATTTGGGACCGAATCCACCCTCAAAGCAGTTCAATTATAGACATGCTCCTTACGTCTCTCGAACCTTGCAAGGCTCTACGTAATTGATTCCCTTAGTTGATGTCCGTTACAGCCTAAGAGTTACTTCAACCTAAGTGAAGACCCTTGATACAATCTTCCTCTAACAAATAAGCCTATTTGATTTCCCTTTATATCAAGGATTGGAAATATGTTTGCAATAGACAAAGCTAGAAAATTAACCTCACGACTCTGAAACACTTACGCTCAGTTAGATAAGAAGCATGTCTCTTTTCCACCTCTCAAGAACAACCTTCAACTTATCAATTAAGAATAGTTTTCAGATATCTATCTTGAGGAATCATAAAGTCTGACACAAAGAGAAATTCGTGAATACTATCTATCTTGCCTGAAAGAGATTACGAGAAACTCGATAACAGAAAAGCAAGATCAGGATACACGAACTATCAAGGTAAAAGATAGTCGGACCTGACTTCATGAATCTCCAAAGTGGAGTCTTTTAGTCATAGACCTAACTATGTTCTCATAGGAAACCTAGGTCTATAGAGGACGACTCTAGCTATCAACTAGGACAAAAAGTGTCAGGGTTTGATTTTTCCAGTTGAAAGAACATCTCTATTTATAGATGTTCAAGACTGAGGGTCGCTTAGAATTCAAGCTATGATAACTTGATATTCAAGCAAACACTTTATCTGGTTAGATGAAACTATAATTAGGGTTTTAAGCAAGCATGTGAGAATAAGTATTAAAATCACATAGAATAATATAAATAGTGGTCTGGTTCCGGAATCGTGTATTATGAATGTTCTGGCAAATATGCTTTATGAACTATGAGCAATTTGATATTCATTTAAATACTTATGAATTTAATCATGGTACACATACACAAGTATTTTAGTGATCAATGATGTCTTAGAGGTGTTTATGAGAGTCACAGAAATGTTAAACATATTTGAAAAATAAGTCTTTAAACATCTGCTAAACTTTTACTAGGACCGTTAGTGAAACGGTTCGTGAACCGTATTGGCAGTTCACGAGTTGTGGTGCAATGGTTCGTGAATCGGGTTCGCCAACCTTACTCGGCTCATGACTGGGTTCGCCAATTGTTAACCTTTTTCTACCAACATAAAAAAATTCAGATCACCACGGTTCGTGAACAACCCCCTTCTGAACTTAAGGTTTGTGAATTGGTTCGCCAACCTTCACGTATTTCAGAAACTCAGACATCTGTGGTTCGTGAGATAGTTCGACAACCTAACCTGAGTCAAAATATCAAAAGTTCTGAATTTTTCTCTTTTGGTGTTTGAAAAATTGTTGAATGGTAAAATAATTGCTTGGCCTATTTTCAAATGATCCAAAAATTAATACTTGAATAATAAATTGTTTCGAACTAATATTGTCAAAGACCTTTGAACATCCAATGCTTGAGTCATATTTTGAGATGTTTAACATGTAATACCCCGATATTCGGCAGTGGCTGGCCAAATAGAATATAAGTAATGATTTGTCATTTCCTAACACCGAGGCCTGATGGGTTCACTTAACTGAGTTGTGTAAAAAAAAACTTTTCAGTTAAGCGTGCTCGGCCAGGAGTAGTCACAGGATGGGTGACTTCTCGGGAAGCTGCTGCTAGATAACCGCAGTAGTGCCGTTAAAAATCTCACACTGCTGGATAACCGCAGTGGGTAAGTGGGACCAATATTGGTATTAGTTGGGATACAACTAGGGGTCGCTCGCTTGTACTCGGGTGGGGGGGGGGGGGGGGTATGCTGGGCGATTAAGCCAAATACTGCTCTCATAGGAGACAAAGAACGTCTACATTATACCGAGGCCTTTTCAGCACAATTGGCTCCGGAGTTGGCAGAAAACTCTGAAGTTAAGCGTGCTCAGGCTGGAGCAATCCAGGGATGGGTGACCTCCCGGGAAGTTGCTGCTGGATGACCGCAGCGGTGCCCGTTGAAGACCTCACACTGCCGGATAACCGCAGTGGCTAAGTGGGGACAGTATCGGGTCATTACAAATGGTATCAGAGCCGACGACGGGTCACCTGCCGAGGGTGGGAAGGTACGCTGGACGGGGTTGGTCCAGGTGCTTCTCATGAGGGGCAGGGAACGTCGGAGATCTTGGCTTGCGAATATATTCTGGATCCGAAGACGACCCCAATTTAAGGTTATGGTATTGTAATACCCCGATATTCGGCAGTGGTTGGTCGAATAGAATATAAGTAATGATTTGTCCCCTCCTAACACCGAGGCCTGATGGGTTCACTTGACTGAGTTGTGGAAAAAAAATCTCAATTAAGCGTGCTCGGACGGGAGTAGTCACAGGATGGGTGACCTCTCGGGAAGCTGCTGCTGGATAACCGCAATAGTGCCGTTAAAAATCCCACACTGCTGGATAACCGCAGTGGGTCAGTGGGAACAATATCGGTGTTAGCTAGGATACAACTAGGGGTCGTTCACTTATGCTCGGGTGGGGGAGTATGCTGGGCGATTAAGCCAGATACTGCTCTCACATGAGACAAGGAACGTCTACATTATACCGAGGTATTTTAAGCACAATTGTCTCCGGAGTTGGCAGAAAACTCTGAAGTTAAGCGTGCTCAGGCGGGAGCAATCCAGGGATGTGTGACCTCCCGGAAAGTTTATGCTGGATGACCGCAGCGGTGCCCTTTGAAAACCTCACACTGCCGGATAACCGCAGTGGCTAAGTGGGGACAATATCGGTGGAGGTATGGGTCATTACATAACAAGACAATCTTGACTCAAAATTTCTTCTTTGTAATAAGTCTACTAGAATTCATACTACATAGTCCCATAAGATATAATGGTAAGATAGTGAATAAAATAGAATGGTTCAGTCTTCACATACCTTGTTGATGAAGTTCTCCAAATGTCTGATACTTAATAGACTAGAAATCAAGATATAATTTTGTTCAACTAACATTGATAACAAGCTTGATATAGCAAAACTTGTGGGTTTAACAGAGCATTGCTCTAACACTATTTGGAGTCATATTTTGAGAGCTAGATATTTGGAAAATACGAATTTTTGGTGTGTTAAGCAACCTCAGAAGTGTTCCTCTACTTTGAAGGCTATGCTCCATTCTAGGAATGTATTATCGGAACAGTATATTTTTTTAATTGAAGATGGAAATAAAATTAATATATGGGATGACTCTTGGGTTCCCACGCTCTAAATTTCAAAATTGTTCTCCCAACTCAGATGCCAACAAATATTAGCAAAGTAAATGATCTCATGGTTCCTAATGATAGAAAATGACATGTTCACCTAATACAACAAATATTTAAGGTATTTGAACCTAGCCAAATTCTAAGAATCTACCTCAACAATGTTGCTACTATGGATAAATTAATTTGGAGTTAAACCCATCATGGAGAATTCACTTCTCAATCTTGTCAGCAACTTTTGAGCTTTAAGGTCGGTGAGTTTTCTTCGCTAAATGATACCTCTTTCTCTTAGATTTTTTTGGAAAGAGAAGAATATTGCTCCAAAAATTCATCTTTTCATATGGAGACTTCTGCATAAAGGGATTGGAGTGCTGGAAAAAATTGGTAGAGTTGTTTAGGGTGTCTACGCCGATTGCAGGTTCCATTTCAATGCCACTGAGTCTATCAATCATTTTTTTTTGCATTGCCCTCTTGTGAAAGCTGCTTTGTTTACGTCTCCCCTAAGTTTCAGAGTGTTAAATGATTATTTAACTCTCAAAAAGGTGATTGTGCATGGGTGTTCTACGAGAGATAATGATTTTAGTTTCTGCTATGGGGATTTTATTCTTTGGGATGTGTGTAAATTACAAATGATGCCACTTTCAATGGCATTATACCTCAGGTCCAACAGAGTCCAGACTGGCAAACTACTAGTTCTCTCAATTTCTCTATCTGGAAGACAATAGAGAACTATTAGAGTCTGTAGCTGTTGTTCGCATATCTTCTATTCCTAATGAGATACATATCATGTGGACTGTTCCTCCCGGTATCTGTATCAAGATAAATGTGGACGGGACTTTGGTTGATACTCAAGGCTTTTGTGCTGCAATTGCTAGAGATTCGTCATGCCATATTCTGTGATGTGAAACTGTTGGGATATATGTTGTTAAAAGTTTTTTTTATACATTTGTATCAACAATTTGAGCTTGGCCCAGTGGTTAAGTATTTTGGGCCTTGAGGGTGAGGTCTTTGGATCGAATCTCTCCCCCTATTGATTGTATAGGGGGGTCTTGGGAGATTTCTTGAATTTGGAAAGTATTTTTTGCACTTTTTGAAAAATATTTTTAAATAGTTTTGTTAGCCTTAATTACATGATTAATTAGTATTGATTTTGGTATAATTATATTACCGTTTTTGACTGTTTGATTGTGGTAATCAAAAACAAAATTTATTTTCATTAATTTTGTGTTTAATGTTTGGGCTATAAAAACCAGTTTTTGAGAAAATAAAAACATAAGTTTTCTGCCTTTTTTTTTTGAGAATCAAGAAACCAATTTCTGAGCAAGATTAGAAAAAGTGAAAGTGATTGATCTCTCATTGTGTGCGCAAGAGAATGAAGAGAGTTTTTCTTGGTTGTTTTATCTTGGGGACGTTGTGACAAAGAAAGAACTGCTTTTACAAAACTCAAGGCAGAGCCACGAAATATCTTAAAGAGAGTGACCTGATCGTGACTCAGCCAACATCCATTTTTTCGTGTTTAACCTTTGTTTTGCATGTGGGAAATCAGGAATTGTTCCAACAGAAACTAATTTCATTGGGATCACTATTCCAGTAGTGGCAGAAGCAACAAGTTTTTTGCTTGCCCTTACGTTGGCGTGCAAAATGAACTATCAGTACATTATTATTGAAGGTGAGTGTGAAATTATTGTTGAGATTCTCAACGTACAGAACTTGAGGATACCTTGGAGAGCTAGAAGACTAATTGAAGAAATTAAGGTTTTGGCTTCTTCATTCCGTGAAACTGAGTTCAAATTTATCAAGAAATGAGCAAATGATGTTGCTCATAATCTTGCCAAATATGCTATTATGCATAAAGTCCATGAGTTATGGATATCTCCCCAAATCCCGGCCACAATCCTTTCTTCAGTTGGTGCAGCTTCTGTGTCCTCTTCTTAATTTATTTTTTCTTCTTTCTCTGTTGTTTTTCTTTTATTAGTTTGTTGCTGGTTAAATTTTCCTGTCAGCCCATCAAAAAAAATAAGTCCAATATAATTGCTAATGTTAGTAATGAATTTTTATTATGCCACTTCGCAGTAGCAGTTGTTTGATGTGCTTTGTAGATATTGGTAAAAAGAGTTTCGTTTCTCGAACTTGTGAAGGATTTTTTTTAGACTTAAATTAAACTAGATAAGAAGAAAACTTAATTTAAAATTTGATTTAAAGATATTAAAATAGACCAAGGTTCCGGATTCCACTATTCCTTCTAGTTGATTGGTTTACAAAGATATTTCTGAAATTATTATTAAGCTCTTTTTCTCACTAATTCACTTTTAATCTATAAGGTGTCCAAATATTAAATTGTAATCCCTAAGCATGAATTATAAAAGAAATGATTCTAAGCATAACACATCGAATTGATTCACAACTAATTAAGAAAACAAATTTTATCTTTAATTATGTTGATCCTAGTGAATTAAATAAAATAAA